>JAQIUQ010003131.1:0-114322 GCA_030378365.1 Hybognathus amarus
AAAAAAAAACGTAAGGGGTACCACTGTCGTTTTTTTTTGGGTCAAAATTTTGATTTTCTTGAAACTCTGGATTCCTATAGAGGGCCATGTGACTTATATCTGAGTGCAAAAATGGAGGCTCTAGACCCTTCCAGAGCTGAGATATTGACATTTTCATGTAGCATTTATGCCATTGTAAATGTCTCAATATCTCAGCTCTGTATGCCATTATAAATATCTAAATATTCTCAGCTCTGGAAGGGTCTCAGAGCCTCCATTTTTGCACTCAGATCAAGTCCCATGGCCCTCTATCAGAATCCAGAGTTTCAAGAAAATCAAAAATCTTTGACCTCGAAAAAAAAAAAACGACAGTGGTACCCCTTACGTTTTTTTTTCGGGTCAAAATTTTGATTTTCTCGAAACTCTGGATTCTGATAGAGGGCCATGTGACTTAGATCTGAGTGCAAAAATGGAGGCTCTAGACCCTTCCAGAGCTGAGATATTTAGATATTTATAATGGCATACAGAGCTGAGATATTGAGATATTTACAATGGCATAAATGCTACGTGAAATCTCAATATCTCAGCTCTGGAAGGGTCTTAGAGCCTCCATTTTTGCACTTAGATCTAAGTCACATGGCCCTCTATCAGAATCCAGAGTTTCAAAGAAAATCAAAATTTTGACCCGAAAAAAAAAACGTAAAGGGGTACCACTGTCGTTTTTTTTTTCGGGTCAAAATTTTGATTTTCTTGAAACTCTGGATTCTGATAGAGGGCCATGGGACTTAGATCTGAGTGCAAAAATGGAGGCTCTAGACCCTTCCAGAGCTGAGATATTTAGATATTTATATATGGCATATAGAGCTGAGATATTGAGATATTTACAATGGCATAAATGCTACTGTGAAATCTCAATATCTCAGCTCTGGAAGGGTCTAGAGCCTCCATTTTTGCACTCAGATCTAAGTCCCATGGCCCTCTATCAGAATCCAGAGTTTCAAAGAAAATCAAAATTTTGACCCGAAAAAAAAACGACAGTGGTACCCCTGTACGTTTTTTTTTTCGGGTCAAAATTTTGATTTTCTTGAAACTCTGGATTCCTGATAGAGGGCCATGGGACTTAGATCTGAGTGCAAAAATGGAGGCTCTAGACCCTTCCAGAGCTGAGATATTTAGATATTTATAATGGCATACAGAGCTGAGATATTGAGATATTTACAATGGCATAAATGCTACGTGAAATCTCAATATCTCAGCTCTGGAAGGGTCTAGAGCCTCCATTTTTGCACTCAGATCTAAGTCCCATGGCCCTCTATCAGAATCCAGAGTTTCAAGAAAATCAAAATTTTGACCCGAAAAAAAAACGACAGTGGTACCCCTTACGTTTTTTTTTCGGGGTCAAA
This sequence comes from Hybognathus amarus, assembly GCA_030378365.1. Taxonomy (NCBI): domain Eukaryota; kingdom Metazoa; phylum Chordata; class Actinopteri; order Cypriniformes; family Leuciscidae; genus Hybognathus; species Hybognathus amarus. The sequence continues at coordinate 1,383 of JAQIUQ010003131.1, forward strand.
ATTTTGATTTTCTTGAAACTCTGGATTCTGATAGAGGGCCATGGGACTTAGATCTGAGTGCAAAAATGGAGGCTCTAGACCCTTCCAGAGCTGAGAATATTTAGATATTTATAATGGCATATAAGCTGAGATATTGAGATATTTACAATGGCATAAATGCTACGTGAAATCTCAATATCTCAGCTCTGGAAGGGTCTAGAGCCTCCATTTTTGCACTCAGATTAAGTCACATGGCCCTCTATCAGAATCCAGAGTTTCAAGAAAATCAAAATTTTGACCCGAAAAAAAAACGTAAGGGGTACCACTGTCGTTTTTTTTTCGGGTCAAAATTTTGATTTTCTTGAAACTCTGGATTCTGATAGAGGGCCATGTGACTTAGATCTGAGTGCAAAAATGGAGGCTCTAGACCCTTCCAGAGCTGAGATATTGAGATTTCACGTAGCATTTATGCCATTGTAAATATCTCAATATCTTAGCTCTGTATGCCATTATAAATATCTAAATATCTCAGCTCTGGAAGGGTCTAGAGCCTCCATTTTTGCACTCAGATCTAAGTCCCATGGCCCTCTATCAGAATCCAGAGTTTCAAGAAAATCAAAATTTTGACCCGAAAAAAAAACGTACAGTGGTACCCCTTGCGTTTTTTTTTCGGGTCAAAGTTTTGATTTTCTTGAAACTCTGGATTCTGATAGAGGGCCATGTGACTTAGATCTGAGTGCAAAAATGGAGGCTCTAGACCCTTCCAGAGCTGAGATATTGAGATTCTCACGTAGCATTTATGCCATTGTAAATATCTCTACAATATCTCAGCTCTGTATGCCATTATAAATATCTAAATATCTCAGCTCTGGAAAGGGTCAGAGCCTCCATTTTTGCACTCAGATCTAAGTCCCATGGCCCTCTATGGAATCCAGAGTTTCAAGAAAATTTTCGCCATCAAAAAAAAAAAACGACAGTGGTACCCCTTATGTTTTTTGTTTTCGGGTCAAAATTTTGATTTTCTTGAAACTCTGGATTCTGATAGAGGGCCATGGGACTTAGATCTGAGTGCAAAAATGGAGGCTCTAGACCCTTCCAGAGCTGAGATATTTAGATATTTATAATGGCATACAGAGCTGAGATATTGAGATATTTACAATGGCATAAATGCTACGTGAAATCTCAATATCTCAGCTCTGGAAGGGTCTAGAGCCTCCATTTTTGCACTCAGATCTAAGTCCCATGGCCCTCTATCAGAATCCAGAGTTTCAAGAAAATCAAAATTTTGACCCGAAAAAAACGTACAGGGGTACCACTGTACGTTTTTTTTCGGGTCAAAATTTTGATTTTCTTGAAACTCTGGATTCTGATAGAGGGCCATGTGACTTAGATCTGAGTGCAAAAATGGAGGCTCTAGACCCTTCCAGAGCTGAGATATTGAATATTTCACGTAGCATTTATGCCATTGTAAATATCTCAATATCTCAGCTCTGTATGCCATTATAAATATCTAAATATCTCAGCTCTGGAAGGGTCTAGAGCCTCCATTTTTGCACTCAGATCTAAGTCCCACTGGCCCTCTATCAGAATTCAGAGTTTCAAGAAAATCAAAATTTTGACCCCGAAAAAAAAACGTACAGTGGTACCACTGTACGTTTTTTTTTTCGGGTCAAAATTTTGATTTTCTTGAAACTCTGGATTCCGATAGAGGGCCATGGGACTTAGATCTGAGTGCAAAAATGGAGGCTCTAGACCCTTCCAGAGCTGAGATATTGAGATTTCACATAGCATTTATGCCATTGTAAATATCTCAATATCTCAGCTCTGTATGCCATTATAAATATCTCAATATCTCAGCTCTGGAAGGGTCTAGAGCCTCCATTTTGCACTCAGATCTAAGTCCCATGGCCCTCTATCAGAATCCAGAGTTTCAAGAAAATCAAAATTCTGACCTCGAAAAAACGACAGTGGTACCCCTTACGTTTTTTTTTTGGGTCAAAATTTTGATTTTCTTGAAACTCTGGATTCTGATAGAGGGCCATGGGACTTAGATCTGAGTGCAAAAATGGAGGCTCTAGACCCTTCCAGAGCTGAGATATTGAGATATTTCAATGGCATACAGAGCTGAGATATTGAGATATTTACAATGGCATAAATGCTATGTGAAATCTCAATATCTCAGCTCTGGAAGGGTCTAGAGCCTCCATTTTTGCACTCAGATCTAAGTCACATGGCCCTCTATCAGAATCCAGAGTTTCAAGAAAATCTAAAATTTTGACCCGAAAAAAAAAACCGTAAGGGGTACCACTGTCGTTTTTTTTTGGGTCAAAATTTTGATTTTCTTGAAACTCTGGATTCTGATAGAGGGCCATGGGACTTAGATCTGAGTGCAAAAATGGAGGCTCAGACCTTCCAGAGCTGAGATATTGAGATTTCACGTAGCATTTATGCCATTGTAAATATCTCAATATCTCAGCTCTGTATGCCATTATAGATCTCAATATCTCAGCTCTGGAAGGGTCTAGAGCCTCCATTTTTGACTCAGATCTAAGTCCCATGGCCCTCTATCAGAATCCAGAGTTTCAAGAAAATCAAAATTTTGACCTCAAAAAAATCAAGTGGTACCCCTTACGTTTTTTTTTTTTTTTGGGTCAAAATTTTGATTTTCTTGAAACTCTGGATTCCGATAGAGGGCCATGTGACTTAGATCTGAGTGCAAAAATGGAGGCTCTAGAACCCTTCCAGAGCTGAGATTATTGAGATTTCATGTAGCATTTATGCCATTGTAAATATCTCAATATCTCAGCTCTGTATGCCATTATAAATATCTAAATATCTCAGCTCTGGAAGGGTCTCGAGCCTCCATTTTTGCACTCAGATTCTAAGTCCCATGGCCCTCTATCGGAATCCAGAGTTTCAAGAAATCTAAATTTTGACCCGAAAAAAAAACGACAGTGGTACCCCTTACCGTTTTTTTTTCGGGTCAAAATTTTGATTTTCTTGAAACTCTGGATTCTGATAGAGGGCCATGGGACTTAGATCTGAGTGCAAAAATGGAGGCTCTAGACCCTTCCAGAGCTGAGATATTGAGATTTCACGTAGCATTTATGCCATTGTAAATATCTCAATATCTCAGCTCTGTATGCCATTATAAATATCTAAATATCTCAGCTCTGGAAGGGTCTAGAGCCTCCATTTTTGCACTCAGATCTAAGTCCCATGGCCCTCTATCAGAATCCAGAGTTTCAAGAAAATCAAAATTTTGACCCGAAAAAAAAACGTAAGGGGTACCACTGTCGTTTTTTTTTCGGGTCAAAATTTTGATTTTCTTGAAACTCTGGATTCTGATAGAGGGCCATGGGACTTAGATCTGAGTGCAAAAATGAAGGCTCTAGACCCTTCCAGAGCTGAGATATTGAGATTTCACGTAGCATTTACTGCCATTGTAAATATCTCAATATCTCAGCTCTGTATGCCATTATAAATATCTAAATATCTCAGCTCTGGAAGGGTCTAGAGCCTCCATTTTTGCACTCAGATCTAAGTCCCATGGCCCTCTATCAGAATCCAGAGTTTCAAGAAAATCAAAATTTTGACCCGAAAAAAAACGACAGTGGTACCACTGTACGTTTTTTTTTTCGGGTCAAAATTTTGATTTTCTTGAAACTCTGGATTCTGATAGAGGGCCATGGGACTTAGATCTGAGTGCAAAAATGGAGGCTCTAGACCCTTCCAGAGCTGAGATATTGAGATATTCATGATAGCATTCAGAGCCATTGTAGATATCTGAGATATCTACAGCTGGCATAAATGCCATCGTAAATATCTCAATATCTCAGCTCTGGAAGGGTCTAGAGCCTCCATTTTTGCACTCAGATCTAAGTCCCATGGCCCTCTATCAGAATCCAGAGTTTCAAGAAAATCAAAATTTTGACCCAAAAAAAACGTACAGTGGTACCCCTTACGTTTTTTTTTCGGGTCAAAATTTTGATTTTCTTGAAACTCTGGATTCTGATAGAGGGCCATGGGACTTAGATCTGAGTGCAAAAATGGAGGCTCTAGACCCTTCCAGAGCTGAGATATTGAGATTTCACGTAGCATTTATGCCATTGTAAATATCTCAATATCTCAGCTCTGTATGCCATTATAAATATCTAAATATCTCAGCTCTGGAAGGGTCTAGAGCCTCCATTTTTGCACTCAGATCTAAGTCCCATGGCCCTCTATCAGAATCCAGAGTTTCAAGAAAATCAAAATTTTGACCCGAAAAAAAAACGACAGTGGTACCCCTTACGTTTTTTTTTCGGGTCAAAATTTTGATTTTCCTGAAACTCTGGATTCTGATAGAGGGCCATGGGACTTAGATCTGAGTGCAAAAATGGAGGCTCTAGACCCTTCCAGAGCTGAGATATTGAGATTTCACGTAGCATTTATGCCATTGTAAATATCTCAATATCTCAGCTCTGTATGCCATTATAAATATCTAAATATCTCAGCTCTGGAAGGGTCTAGAGCCTCCATTTTTGCACTCAGATCTAAGTCCCATGGCCCTCTATCAGAATCCAGAGTTTCAAGAAAATCAAAATTTTGACCCGAAAAAAAAACGACAGTGGTACCCCTTACGTTTTTTTTTTTCGGGTCAAAATTTTGATTTTCTTGAAACTCTGGATTCCTGATAGAGGGCCATGTGACTTAGATCTGAGTGCAAAAATGGAGGCTCTAGACCCTTCCAGAGCTGAGATATTGAGATTTCACGTAGCATTTATGCCATTGTAAATATCTCAATATCTCAGCTCTGTATGCCATTATAAATATCTAAATATCTCAGCTCTGGAAGGGTCTAGAGCCTCCATTTTTGCACTCAGATCTAAGTCCCATGGCCCTCTATCAGAATCCAGAGTTTCAAGAAAATCAAAATTTCGACCCGAAAAAAAAACGTAAGGGGTACCACTGTACGTTTTTTTTTCGGGTCAAAATTTTGATTTTCTTGAAACTCTGGATTCTGATAGAGGGCCATGGGACTTAGATCTGAGTGCAAAAATGGAGGCTCTAGACCCTTCCAGAGCTGAGATATTTAGATATTTATAATGGCATACAGAGCTGAGATATTGAGATATTTACAATGGCATAAATGCTACGTGAAATCTCAATACTCAGCTCTGGAAGGGTCTAGAGCCTCCATTTTTGCACTCAGATCTAAGTCCCATGGCCCTCTATCAGAATCCAGAGTTTCAAGAAAATCAAAATTTTGACCCGAAAAAAAACGACAGTGGTACCCCTTACGTTTTTTTTTTCGGGTCAAAATTTTGATTTTCTTGAAACTCTGGATTCTGATAGAGGGCCATGGGACTTAGATCTGAGTGCAAAAATGGAGGCTCTAGACCCTTCCAGAGCTGAGATATTTAGATATTTATAATGGCATACAGAGCTGAGATATTGAGATATTTACAATGGCATAAATGCTACGTGAAATCTCAATATCTCAGCTCTGGAAGGGTCTAGAGCCTCCATTTTTGCACTCAGATCTAAGTCCCATGGCCCTCTATCAGAATCCAGAGTTTCAAGAAAATCAAAACTCTGACCCGAAAAAAAAACGTAAGGGGTACCACTGTCGTTTTTTTTTTCGGGTCAAAATTTTGATTTTCTTGAAACTCTGGATTCTGATAGAGGGCCATGGGACTTAGATCTGAGTGCAAAAATGGAGGCTCTAGACCCTTCCAGAGCTGAGATATTGAGATTTCACTGTAGCATTTATGCCATTGTAAATATCTCAATATCTCAGCTCTGTATGCCATTAATAAATATCTAAATATCTCAGCTCTGGAAGGGTCTAGAGCCTCCATTTTTGCACTCAGATCTAAGTCCCATGGCCCTCTATCAGAATCCAGAGTTTCAAGAAAATCAAAATTTGACCCGAAAAAAACAGGGTACACTTATTTTTTTCGGGTCAAAATTTTATATTTCTTGAAACTCTGGATTCTGATAGAGGGCCATGTGACTTAGATCTGAGTGCAAAAATGGAGGCTCTAGACCCTTCCAGAGCTGAGATATTGAGATTTCACGTAGCATTTATGCCATTGTAAATATCTCAATATCTCAGCTCTGTATGCCATTATAAACATCTCAAATATCTCAGCTCTGGAAGGGTCTAGAGCCTCCATTTTTGCACTCAGATCTAAGTCCCATGGCCCTCTATCAGAATCCAGAGTTTCAAGAAAATCAAAATTTTGACCCGAAAAAAAAACGACAGTGGTACCCCTTACGTTTTTTTTTCGGGTCAAAATTTTGATTTTCTTGAAACTCTGGATTCTGATAGAGGGCCATGTGACTTAGATCTGAGTGCAAAAATGGAGGCTCTAGACCCTTCCAGAGCTGAGATATTGAGATTTCATGTAGCATTTATGCCATTGTAGATATCTCAATATCTCAGCTCTGTATGCCATTATAAATATCTAAATATCTCAGCTCTGGAAGGGTCTAGAGCCTCCATTTTTGCACTCAGATCTAAGTCCCATGGCCCTCTATCAGAATCCAGAGTTTCAAGAAAATCAAAATTTTGACCCGAAAAAAAAACGTACAGTGGTACCCCTTACGTTTTTTTTTCGGGTCAAAATTTTGATTTTCTTGAAACTCTGGATTCTGATAGAGGGCCATGTGACTTAGATCTGAGTGCAAAATGGAGGCTCTAGACCCTTCCAGAGCTGAGATATTGAGATATTCACGATAGCATTTATGCCATTGTAAATATCTCAATATCTCAGCTCTGTATGCCATTATAAATATCTAAATATCTCAGCTCTGGAAGGGTCTAGAGCCTCCATTTTTGCACTCAGATCTAAGTCCCATGGCCCTCTATCAGAATCCAGAGTTTCAAGAAAATCAAAATTTTGACCCGAAAAAAAAACGACAGTGGTACCCCTTACGTTTTTTTTCGGGTCAAAATTTTGATTTTCTTGAAACTCTGGATTCTGATAGAGGGCCATGGGACTTAGATCTGAGTGCAAAAATGGAGGCTCTAGACCCTTCCAGAGCTGAGATATTTAGATATTTATAATGGCATACAGAGCTGAGATATTGAGATATTTACAATGGCATAAATGCTACGTGAGATCTCAATATCTCAGCTCTGGAAGGGTCTAGAGCCTCCATTTTTGCACTCAGATCTAAGTCCCATGGCCCTCTATCAGAATCCAGAGTTTCAAGAAAATCAAAATTTTGACCCGAAAAAAAACGACAGTGGTACCCCTTACGTTTTTTTTCGGGTCAAAATTTTGATTTTCTTGAAACTCTGGATTCTGATAGAGGGCCATGGGACTTAGATCTGAGTGCAAAAATGGAGGCTCTAGACCCTTCCAGAGCTGAGATATTGAGATATTTATAATGGCATACAGAGCTGTAGATATTGAGATATTTACAATGGCATATATGCTACTGTGAAATCTCAATATCTCAGCTCTGGAAGGGTCTAGAGCCTCCATTTTTGCACTCAGATTAAGTCCCATGGCCCTCTATCAGAATCCAGAGTTTCAAGAAAATCAAAATTTTGACCCGAAAAAAAAACGACAGTGGTACCCCTTACGTTTTTTTTTCGGGTCAAAATTTTGATTTTCTTGAAACTCTGGATTCTGATAGAGGGCCATGGGACTTAGATCTGAGTGCAAAAATGGAGGCTCTAGACCCTTCCAGAGCTGAGATATTGAGATTTCACGTAGCATTTATGCCATTGTAAATATCTCAATATCTCAGCTCTGTATGCCATTATAAATATCTAAATATCTCAGCTCTGGAAGGGTCTAGAGCCTCCATTTTTGCACTCAGATCTAAGTCCCATGGCCCTCTATCAGAATCCAGAGTTTCAAGAAAATCAAAATTTTGACCCCGAAAAAAAAACGAAGTGGTACCCCTGTACGTTTTTTTTTCGGGTCAAAATTTTGATTTTCTTGAAACTCTGGATTCTGATAGAGGGCCATGGGACTTAGATCTGAGTGCAAAAATGGAGGCTCTAGACCCTTCCAGAGCTGAGATATTGAGATTTCACGTAGCATTTATGCCATTGTAAATATCTCAATATCTCAGCTCTGTATGCCATTATAAATATCTAAATATCTCAGCTCTGGAAGGGTCTAGAGCCTCCATTTTTGCACTCAGATCTAAGTCCCATGGCCCTCTATCAGAATCCAGAGTTTCAAGAAAATCAAAATTTCGACCCGAAAAAAAAACGTACAGTGGTACCCCTGTACGTTTTTTTTTCGGGTCAAAATTTTGATTTTCTTGAAACTCTGGATTCTGATAGAGGGCCATGGGACTTAGATCTGAGTGCAAAAATGGAGGCTCTAGACCCTTCCAGAGCTGAGATATTTAGATATTTATAATGGCATACAGAGCTGAGATATTGAGATATTTACAATGGCATAAATGCTACGTGAAATCTCAATATCTCAGCTCTGGAAGGGTCTAGAGCCTCCATTTTTGCACTCAGATCTAAGTCCCATGGCCCTCTATCAGAATCCAGAGTTTCAAGAAAATCAAAACTTTGACCCGAAAAAAAACGACAGGGGTACCACTGTACGTTTTTTTTTCGGGTCAAAATTTTGATTTTCTTGAAACTCTGGATTCTGATAGAAGGCCATGGGACTTAGATCTGAGTGCAAAATGGAGGCTCTAGACCCTTCCAGAGCTGAGATATTTAGATATTTATAATGGCATACAGAGCTGAGATATTGAGATATTTACAATGGCATAAATGCTACGTGAAATCTCAATATCTCAGCTCTGGAAGGGTCTAGAGCCTCCATTTTTGCACTCAGATCTAAGTCCCATGGCCCTCTATCAGAATCCAGAGTTTCAAGAAAATCAAAATTTTGACCTCAAAAAAAAAACGTAAGGGTACCACTGTCGTTTTTTTTTTCGGGTCAAAATTTTGATTTTCTTGAAACTCTGGATTCTGATAGAGGGCCATGGGACTTAGATCTGAGTGCAAAAATGGAGGCTCTAGACCCTTCCAGAGCTGAGATATTTAGATATTTATAATGGCATACAGAGCTGAGATATTGAGATATTTACAATGGCATAAATGCTACTGTGAAATCTCAATATCTCAGCTCTGGAAGGGTCTAGAGCCTCCATTTTTGCACTCAGATCTAAGTCACATGGCCCTCTATCAGAATCCAGAGTTTCAAGAAAATCAAAATTTTGACCCGAAAAAAAACGACAGTGGTACCCTTACGTTTTTTTTTCGGGTCAAAATTTTGATTTTCTTGAAACTCTGGATTCTGATAGAGGGCCATGGGACTTAGATCTGAGTGCAAAAATGGAGGCTCTAGACCCTTCCAGAGCTGAGATATTTGAGATATTTATAATGGCATACAGAGCTGAGATATTGAGATATTTACAATGGCATAAATGCTACGTGAAATCTCAATATCTCAGCTCTGGAAGGGTCTAGAGCCTCCATTTTTGCACTCAGATCTAAGTCACATGGCCCTCTATCAGAATCCAGAGTTTCAAGAAAATCAAAATTTTGACCTCTAAAAAAAAAAACGACAGTGGTACCCCTGTACGTTTTTTTTTTTCGGGTCAAAATTTTGATTTTCTTGAAACTCTGGATTCTGATAGAGGGCCATGGGACTTAGATCTGAGTGCAAAAATGGAGGCTCTAGACCCTTCCAGAGCTGAGATATTGAGATTTCACGTAGCATTTATGCCATTGTAAATATCTCAATATTCTCAGCTCTGTATGCCATTATAAATATCTAAATATCTCAGCTCTGGAAGGGTCTAGAGCCTCCATTTTTGCACTCAGATCTAAGTCCCATGGCCCTCTATCAGAATCCAGAGTTTCAAGAAAATCAAAATTTTGACCCGAAAAAAAAACGTAAGGGGTACCACTGCTCGTTTTTTTTTTCGGGTCAAAATTTTGATTTTCTTGAAACTCTGGATTCTGATAGAGGGCCATGGGACTTAGATCTGAGTGCAAAAATGGAGGCTCTAGACCCTTCCAGAGCTGAGATATTGAGATTTCATGTAGCATTTATGCCATTGTAAATATCTCAATATCTCAGCTCTGTATGCCATTATAAATATCTAAATATCTCAGCTCTGGAAGGGTCTAGAGCCTCCATTTTTGCACTCAGATCTAAGTCCCATGGCCCTCTATCAGAATCCAGAGTTTCAAGAAAATCAAAATTTTGACCCCGAAAAAAAAACGTAAGGGGTACCACTGTCGTTTTTTTTTCGGGTCAAAATTTTGATTTTCTTGAAACTCTGGATTCTGATAGAGGGCCATGGGACTTAGATCTGAGTGCAAAAATGGAGGCTCTAGACCCTTCCAGAGCTGAGATATTTAGATATTTATAATGGCATACAGAGCTGAGATATTGAGATATTTACAATGGCATAAATGCTACGTGAAATCTCAATATCTCAGCTCTGGAAGGGTCTAGAGCCTCCATTTTTGCACTCAGATCTAAGTCCCATGGCCCTCTATCAGAATCCAGAGTTTCAAGAAAATCAAAATTTTGACCCGAAAAAAAAACGACAGGGGTACCACTGTACGTTTTTTTTTCGGGTCAAAATTTTGATTTTCTTGAAACTCTGGATTCTGATAGAGGGCCATGGGACTTAGATCTGAGTGCAAAAATGGAGGCTCTAGACCCTTCCAGAGCTGAGAATATTTAGATATTTATAATGGCATACAGAGCTGAGATATTGAGATATTTACAATGGCATAAATGCTACGTGAAATCTCAATATCTCAGCTCTGGAAGGGTCTAGAGCCTCCATTTTTGCACTCAGATCTAAGTCCCATGGCCCTCTATCAGAATCCAGAGTTTCAAGAAATCAAAATTTTGACCCGAAAAAAAAACGTAAGGGGTACCACTGTCGTTTTTTTTTCGGGTCAAAATTTTGATTTTCTTGAAACTCTGGATTCTGATAGAGGGCCATGGGACTTAGATCTGAGTGCAAAAATGGAGGCTCTAGACCCTTCCAGAGCTGAGATATTTAGATATTTATAATGGCATACAGAGCTGAGATATTGAGATATTTACAATGGCATAAATGCTACGTGAGATCTCAATATCTCAGCTCTGGAAGGGTCTAGAGCCTCCATTTTTGCACTCAGATCTAAGTCACATGGCCCTCTATCAGAATCCAGAGTTTCAAGAAAATCAAAATTTTGACCCGAAAAAAAAAACGACAGTGGTACCCCTGTACGTTTTTTTTTCGGGTCAAAATTTTGATTTTCTTGAAACTCTGGATTCCTGATAGAGGGCCATGGGACTTAGATCTGAGTGCAAAAATGGAGGCCTCAGACCCTTCCAGAGCTGAGATATTGAGATTTCACGTAGCATTTATGCCATTGTAAATATCTCAATATCTCAAGCTCTGTATGCCATTATAAATATCTCAAATATCTCAGCTCTGGAAGGGTCTAGAGCCTCCATTTTTGCACTCAGATCTAAGTCCCATGGCCCTCTATCAGAATCCAGAGTTTCAAGAAAATCAAAATTTTGACCCGAAAAAAAAACGTAAGGGGTACCACTGTCGTTTTTTTTTCGGGTCAAAATTTTGATTTTCTTGAAACTCTGGATTCTGATAGAGGGCCATGGGACTTAGATCTGAGTGCAAAAATGGAGGCTCTAGACCCTTCCAGAGCTGAGATATTTAGATATTTATAATGGCATACAGAGCTGAGATATTGAGATATTTACAATGGCATAAATGCTACGTGAAATCTCATATATCTCAGCTCTGGAAGGGTCTAGAGCCTCCATTTTTGCACTCAGATCTAAGTCACATGGCCCTCTATCAGAATCCAGAGTTTCAAGAAAATCAAAATTTCGACCCGAAAAAAAACGACAGTGGTACCCCTTACGTTTTTTTTTTGGGTCAAAATTTTGATTTTCTTGAAACTCTGGATTCTGATAGAGGGCCATGGGACTTAGATCTGAGTGCAAAAATGGAGGCTCTAGACCCTTCCAGAGCTGAGATATTTAGATATTTATAATGGCATACAGAGCTGAGATATTGAGATATTTACAATGGCATAAATGCTACGTGAAATCTCAATATCTCAGCTCTGGAAGGGTCTAGAGCCTCCATTTTTGCACTCAGATCTAAGTCCCATGGCCCTCTATCAGAATCCAGAATTTCAAGAAAATCAAAATTTTGACCCGAAAAAAAAACGTAAGGGGTACCACTGTCGTTTTTTTTTCGGGTCAAAATTTTGATTTTCTTGAAACTCTGGATTCTGATAGAGGGCCATGGGACTTAGATCTGAGTGCAAAAATGGAGGCTCTAGACCCTTCCAGAGCTGAGATATTTAGATATTTATAATGGCATACAGAGCTGAGATATTGAGATATTTACAATGGCATAAATGCTACGTGAAATCTCAATATCTCAGCTCTGGAAGGGTCTAGAGCCTCCATTTTTGCACTCAGATCTAAGTCACATGGCCCTCTATCAGAATCCAGAGTTTCAAAGAAAATCAAAATTTTGACCTCAAAAAAAAACGTAAGGGGTACCACTGTCGTTTTTTTTTCGGGTCAAAATTTTGATTTTCTTGAAACTCTGGATTCTGATAGAGGGCCATGGGACTTAGATCTGAGTGCAAAATGGAGGCTCTAGACCCTTCCAGAGCTGAGATATTTAGATATTTATAATGGCATACAGAGCTGAGATATTGAGATATTTACAATGGCATAAATGCTACGTGAGATTTCAATATCTCAGCTCTGGAAGGGTCTAGAGCCTCCATTTTTGCACTCAGATCTAAGTCCCATGGCCCTCTATCAGAATCCAGAGTTTCAAGAAAATCAAATTTCTGACCCAAAAAAAAAAAAACGTACAGTGGTACCCCTTACGTTTTTTTTTCGGGTCAAAATTTTGATTTTCTTGAAACTCTGGATTCTGATAGAGGGCCATGTGACTTAGATCTGAGTGCAAAAATGGAGGCTCTAGACCCTTCCAGAGCTGAGATATTGAGATTTCACGTAGCATTTATGCCATTGTAAATATCTCAATATCTCAGCTCTGTATGCCATTATAAATATCTAAATATCTCAGCTCTGGAAGGGTCTAGAGCCTCCATTTTTGCACTCAGATCTAAGTCCCATGGCCCTCTATCAGAATCCAGAGTTTCAAGAAAATCAAAATTTTGACCCCGAAAAAAAAACGTAAGGGGTACCACTGTCGTTTTTTTTCGGGTCAAAATTTTGATTTTCTTGAAACTCTGGATTCTGATAGAGGGCCATGGGACTTAGATCTGAGTGCAAAAATGGAGGCTCTAGACCCTTCCAGAGCTGAGATATTTAGATATTTATAATGGCATACAGAGCTGAGATATTGAGATATTTACAATGGCATAAATGCTACGTGAAATCTCAATACTCAGCTCTGGAAGGGTCTAGAGCCTCCATTTTTGCACTCAGATCTAAGTCACATGGCCCTCTATCAGAATCCAGAGTTTCAAGAAAATCAAAATTTCGACCCGAAAAAAAAACGACAGTGGTACCCCTTACGTTTTTTTTTTTCGGGTCAAAATTTTGATTTTCTTGAAACCCTGGATTCTGATAGAGGGCCATGGGACTTAGATCTGAGTGCAAAAATGGAGGCTCTAGACCCTTCCAGAGCTGAGATATTTAGATATTTATAATGGCATACAGAGCTGAGATATTGAGATATTTACAATGGCATAAATGCTACGTGAAATTCTCAATATCTCAGCTCTGGAAGGGTCTAGAGCCTCCATTTTTGCACTCAGATCTAAGTCACATGGCCCTCTATCAGAATCCAGAGTTTCAAGAAAATCTCAATTTTGACCCCGAAAAAAAAGAGAGGGGTACCACTGTCGTTTTTTTTTCGGGTCAAAATTTAGATTTTCTTGAAACTCTGGATTCTGATAGAGGGCCATGGGACTTAGATCTGAGTGCAAAAATGGAGGCTCTAGACCCTTCCAGAGCTGAGATATTGAGATTTCACGTAGCATTTATGCCATTGTAAATATCTCAATACTCAGCTCTGTATGCCATTATAAATATCTAAATATCTCAGCTCTGGAAGGGTCTAGAGCCTCCATTTTTGCACTCAGATCTAAGTCCCATGGCCCTCTATCAGAATCCAGAGTTTCAAGAAAATCAAAATTTTGACCACGAAAAACAAAAAACGTAAGGGGTACCACTGTACGTTTTTTTTTTTTGGGTCAAAATTTTATTTTCTTGAAACTCTGGATTCCTAGAGGGCCATGGGACTTAGATCTGAGTGCAAAAATGGAGGCTCTAGACCCTTCCAGAGCTGAGATATTTAGATATTTATAATGGCATACAGAGCTGAGATATTGAGATATTTACAATGGCATAAATGCTACGTGAGATCTCAATATCTCAGCTCTGGAAGGGTCTAGAGCCTCCATTTTTGCACTCAGATCTAAGTCCCATGGCCCTCTATCAGAATCCAGAGTTTCAAGAAAATCAAAACTTTGACCCAAAAAAAAAACGACAGTGGTACCCCTTACGTTTTTTTTTGGGTCAAAATTTTGATTTTCTTGAAACTCTGGATTCTGATAGAGGGCCATGGGACTTAGATCTGAGTGCAAAAATGGAGGCTCTAGACCCTTCCAGAGCTGAGATATTTAGATATTTATAATGGCATACAGAGCTGAGATATTGAGATATTTACAATGGCATAAATGCTACGTGAAATCTCAATATCTCAGCTCTGGAAGGGTCTAGAGCCTCCATTTTTGCACTCAGATCTAAGTCACATGGCCCTCTATCAGAATCCAGAGTTTCAAGAAAATCAAAATTTTGACCCAGAAAAAAAAACGACAGTGGTACCCCTTACGTTTTTTTTTTTCGGGTCAAAATTTTGATTTTCTTGAAACTCTGGATTCTGATAGAGGGCCATGTGACTTAGATCTGAGTGCAAAAATGGAGGCTCTAGACACTTCCAGAGCTGAGATATTGAGATTTCACGTAGCATTTATGCCATTGTAAATATCTCAATATCTCAGCTCTGTATGCCATTATAAATATCTCAATATCTCAGCTCTGCAAGGGTCTAGAGCCTCCATTTTTGCACTCAGATCTAAGTCACATGGCCCTCTATCAGAATCCAGAGTTTCAAGAAAATCAAAATTTTCAACCCGAAAAAAAACGTAAGGGGTACCACTGTCGTTTTTTTTTTCGGGTCAAAATTTAGATTTTCTTGACACTCTGGATTCTGATAGAGGGCCATGGGACTTAGATCTGAGTGCAAAAATGGAGGCTCTAGACCCTTCCAGAGCTGAGATATTGAGATCTCACGTAGCATTTATGCCATTGTAAATATCTCAATATCTCAGCTCTGTATGCCATTATAAATATCTAAATATCTCAGCTCTGGAAGGGTCTAGAGCCTCCATTTTTGCACTCAGATCTAAGTCCCATGGCCCTCTATCAGAATCCAGAGTTTCAAGAAAATCTAAATCTTGACCCCGAAAAAAAACGTAAGGGGTACCACTGTCGTTTTTTTTTCGGGTCAAAATTTTGATTTTCTTGAAACTCTGGATTCTGATAGAGGGCCATGGGACTTAGATCTGAGTGCAAAAATGGAGGCTCTAGACCCTTCCAGAGCTGAGATATTTAGATATTTATAATGGCATACAGAGCTAGATATTGAGACATTTACAATGGCATAAATGCTACGTGAAATCTCAATATCTCAGCTCTGGAAGGGTCTAGAGCCTCAATTTTCGCACTCAGATCTAAGTCACATGGCCCTCTATCAAATTCAGAGTTTCAAGAAAATCAAAATTTTGACCCTAAAAAAAAAAAAACGACAGTGGTACCCCTTACGTTTTTTTTTTTCGGGTCAAAATTTAGATTTTCTTGAAACTCTGGATTCTGATAGAGGGCCATGTGACTTAGATCTGAGTGCAAAATGGAGGCTCAGACACCTTCCAGAGCTGAGATATTGAGATTTCACGTAGCATTTATGCCATTGTAAATATCTCAATATCTCAGCTCTGTATGCCATTATAAATATCTCAATATCTCAGCTCTGGAAGGGTCTAGAGCCTTCATTTTTGCACTCAGATCAGTCACATGGCCTCTATCAGAATCCAGAGTTTCAAGAAAATCAAAATTTTGACCCGAAAAAAAAACGTAAGGGGTACCACTGTCGTTTTTTTTTTTTTTTTGGTCAAAATTTTGATTTTCTTGAAACTCTGGATTCTGATAGAGGGCCATGGGACTTAGATCTGAGTGCAAAAATGGAGGCTCTAGACCCTTCCAGAGCTGAGATATTTAGATATTTATAATGGCATACAGAGCTGAGAATATTGAGATATTTACAATGGCATAAATGCTACGTGAAATCTCAATATCTCAGCTCTGGAAGGGTTTAGAGCCTCCATTTTTGCACTAGATCTAAGTCACATGGCCCTCTATCAGAATCCAGAGTTTCAAGAAAATCAAAATTTTGACCTGAAAAAAAAAACGACAGTGGTACCCCTTACGGTTTTTTTTCGGGTCAAAATTTTGATTTTCTTGAAACTCTGGATTCTGATAGAGGGCCATGGGACTTAGATCTGAGTGCAAAAATGGAGGATCTAGTAGCCTTCCAGAGCTGAGATATTGAGATTTCACATATCATTTATGCCATTGTAAATATCTCAATATCTCAGCTCTGTACACAATATGCAGAGCAGTGGGTCGTGAGGACTGGAGTTGAGAACCCCTGTAATAAACCAAGCTGAAATGACTCATCATGTAGTTCTGTGAATTTATAAATCTAGCACACTTCAAAAATGAATGCTTTTAATGGCATTTCTTAACTGTCTTCAGTTTAATGTGAACCTACAGTATGCAATACATGTCGCTTTTTAGTATATATTTTTTCCTTCTCATGCAGTGCCTTGAGAATCCCCATGTTGTCACAGTAAAAAACATTGACAGGCCAAATAATCTTTCCAGTGTGTTATTACTTACACAAACTGCGAAGGACCAGAAACTCAATTAAAAACTGAGAGTGACGGGTAGGGGCAACGCTGCTTTGGGTAAGCTGTCACAGTGATTCTGTCATCTGAAGAGATAAGGCTGGCCTTTCATATGACCTACACTTGGGGACTCATCATCCGCTGACTGTCATCTTACAGGCAGTTCCTCCCATGAGAACACTTGGGCTTTCAGCTGAGCACGAAAGAAATAAGCAGCAACCTGCAGCTAGACGATGCTCAGTAGCACACACAGATAATGTCAAGACATGTTGCGTCAATGAGATAATAGCAAAGGGCGGAGACATTTTGCTTGTGTCTGGACTTCTCTTAATAGGTGAAAGGTCATGTTCAATGCTTGGTGATTCACTGTAGTGGCGTGATTAAAACACTTTATTTGTACCTGGATAATGTGGTTTGCACACATTTAATGATTTTATTATTAATGAGACAAGACCCCCAAATATTTGGATCATCTTGGAGCCCCCTTACTGAAATATTAAGGTTGTTTTCCACGTATTAAAAAAACCCTGAGGAAAATATCATGTGACGTCATAAAAACAAGTGGTCACACTTTATTTAAATGGGTGTGCATAAGGATGTCATGACACTGTTATAAACATGATATAACACCTGTCATGAACATGAAGGAGTCTTTATGAATGTTTATGACTGTTGTCTTTAAGTGTCATTCAGTAAATTATGACACATTTAATGCAAAGTTGACTTTGTTTAAAATGTCTTTGTTATGACAACTTGACATTAACAAAGACAAAAATATCTTTGTCATGACAACTTGACATTAAAAGGATTAGTTCACTTTTGAAAAAACTTTTGCTGATAATTTACTCACCCCCATGTCATCCAAGATGTCCATGTCTTTCTTTCTTCAGTTCGAAAAGAAATTAAGGTTTTTGATGAAAACATTCCAGGATTTTTCTCCATATAATGGACTTCCAGTGGGAACCAGACGGTCCAAGCTCCAAAAGATCGTTAATAACAGTTTCAGATGCAGCTTCAAATGTCTTTAAACGACACCACACGATGAATAAGGGTCTTATGCGAAACGATGGGTTATTTCAAAACTTATTCCAAAAATGTAACTTTTCTAAGGACAAATGGTAGCGTAGCTCTATTCTGGGAGGCGCATTTGTCACGTCGCGTAATACGTAATTACGTTCAAAAGGTCACGGACGACGTAGCTGGAAGTACAGAGTCAGTAAGTTGAACACATAGGTTGATCAACGTGCAAACTGAGCTCAAACGCCGTTTACAAAAAAAAGGAATTAAAAGGTAAAATAACGATGACCTTTTGAACGTAATTACGTATTACGTAACGTTACAAACGCGCCTCCAGAATAGAGCTAGGCTACCATTTGTCCTTAGAAAAGTTACATTTTTGGAATAAGTTTTGAAATAACCCATCGTTTCGCATGATAAGACCATTATTCATCGTCTGGTGTCGTTTAAAGACATTTGAAGCTGCATCTGAAACTGTTATTAACGATCTTTTGGAGCTTGGACCGTCTGGTTCCCATGGAAGTCAATTATATGGAGAAAAATCCTGGAATGTTTTCATCAAAAACCTTAATTTCTTTCGACTGAGGAAGAAAGACATGGACATCTTGGATGACATGGGGGTGAGTAAATTATCAGCAAAAGTTTTTTCAAAAGTGAACTAATCCTTTAACCAAGACAAAAATGTCTTGATTATGACAACTTGACATTAACACAGAAATGTCTTTGTTATAACAACTTGACATTAACCAAGAAAATCATAACTAGTCCAACGTGTTCCACTTTACTTGAGGTAAAGAGAAATATTAATGACACTGTTGTTAAAGCATTTGACAGTGTAATAACCCTTAATGACATCTTTATAACTAGTACAATGTGTTTCACTTTACTTTAGGACAAGTCAAATATTCATGTCACAGTAAAAACCAACCATAACATATGAGATATGACAGGGTACTGTAATGTTAACACATTACAGGTTAACAGGTTATGATTTCTTGGTTATGTCAAGTTGTCATAACCAAGACATTTTTGTCTTTGTTAATGTCAAGTTGTCCTAACAAAGACATTTTAAACAAAGTCAACTTTGCATTAAATGTGTCATAATTTACCGAATGACACTTAAAGACAACAGTCATAAACATTCATAAATACTCCTTCATGTTCATGACAGGTGTTATGTCATGTTTATGACAGTGTCATGACATCCTTATGCACACCCCTTCAAATAAAGTGTTACCAAACAAGCACTTTTATTAACAGCACTACTTTTTTTGTATAGTTTTGTGAAACACCCCCACCCACCCTTCAACAAGGATGCATTAAATTGATCAAAAGTTACAGTAAAGACATTTATAATGTCACAAAAGATTTCCATTTCAAATAAATGCCGAACTTTCCATTCAACAAAGAAAACAAAAGAAAAAAATATATATTTGATCAAATTAATGTAGCCTTGGTAAGCACAAGTCTTAAAAATGACATTTAAAAATTAGTGCTGTCAATAAATTTCATCTTCAGGGCACATAACTGTGGCAGCCCTAAAATACATTTTGTGAATTGTTTGTTCTCATTTTTGCATGCCTTTAAGCACTCCCCCTCTCGTGGTCCCTGGACCCCGGTTTGAAAACCCCTGACTTAAAGCAATCAAGTACACATCTGCTCCCATGCATAAACAGAACAAAAAAAAAAACAAATGACACAGAAAGACAGAAATCAATTGAGAGTAGAACTATTGTTCAGGGATGGTGCTTTTATGACAGCTATAAATAATAACAAAAAAAGTAAATTCTCCCCCACAACCCTGAAAAGGCTGAATGGTTAAATCGGACATTGCTATCTAAATGCTACATAAAAAAAGTAAATGCCATCGTAAAAGTACAGATGACAGGAACGTCGGAGGTTACTGTGTTGCGACGAATGCCCCACAGTGAGATACCACAGTCCGCTTTGACGGTCGAGCAAGTGGTCAACACGAGGGGATGGTGGTGCGAGAGGAGGAGGAGATAGAGATAGAGCACCACAAGCTGCTTTGGGTGCACACAAGCCCCCAACACAGAACGCACCCTGAGCACAGGCCAAAAACAGTGACTTATGAACAAACCCACACATGGAGACAGAGACATTTAGGCATCCGGCATCGCTGATACAAGCTCGGCGAGCTTTGGAAATAAGGGCGTTCGGCAAAGAGTGGTTATGGACAGTGCACCCAAAAAAAACAACTAACAAACTGAAAAACACAACACCCAAACACATCCACATCTGTAAATAGCATTAGATTTTTTAAAAACTCCTGAAACAAGAGGATAATTACATGGTCTCAATGTACAATATATGTCAGCTGTATGTAGAAAACAGACGCATTGTTGATTAATTAAAAAATATATAATATAATATAATATATATATATTTATATATGCAAGTATTCTTTCTGTGCAGAGGTTAAACACTTGTTTGGTAGTAAAATGTGCACATTTTTTATCGTTTTTTTTTTTTACTCTTAAATATACTAGCTTGATTTACACTGCCTACTTGAGAACTTTCCTCTACAAAGACAAAATGAGTTTTGTTGAGATGAGGCGGGCCGAGAGAGAAAAGACCCGGAGCCGGTTAGTCTCCACCTCCCCGTCCTCCTCTCGATATGCTAGTGGAATGCCTAGAGTTCTTGCTTCAGACAAAAAAATATAGAGCTTTTAGTATTAAACCTGCCTTATGGTGAAAAATAAGAAAATACGAAAGAAAGAACAAAAGTACAGCTTTCAAGGTGAAACCCTGGATTACTTGAAAATTGGACAAACTGGCCAGATTATGCATTTGGCAATAATTAGAGTAAGTACAAGCATGTGTCCATATGTTCAAATAATGCCAAACGTGAAGCAACCCCAAAGCAATGTTTAGTCTACGACTTGCGTGCTTAGTCAAACATTTTGTTTTCAGAAACAATCCTGGGTTCCAATTCTTATCAGTGGGTCTTTGGAAAAAAATAAACATGGATAAATTGGTCTGGAGCAGCTGATAAGGACGGGGGTTAATATCCAGGACTCTACACTTTGAGGGAGCATCTCTTTTTGTTAACGACTTTCAAGTTATTCATACAAAAAATAGAATTGTTTTTTCTGTCCCGCCTCTGAAAAGAATGCTCGTACGTGCAAGTTGAAATTGCAGAATAAAATTTCGCAAAAAACAAGGATTGATCCTTCATGAATCCTGAGTAACCGTGAAAAAATATATCTATTTAAACGTAAAAAAAGGAGAAACGTCCCTTCATTTGAACAGCATTCCTGCCCCATTTGCTATGCTTTTAAACACAGACGGACTTTACAGATAAGATTCAACGATTGGCAATTCAGCGTTCCTGAAGAGGACAAGGTGGCGAAAAACACACAACAAGTGAAATGAGAGAATGAAAACTACCTTACAAACAACAAAGGCAAACCAAAAAAAATGCAGGAAAGTGATCAATGAATAAAAAGCATCCAAAACTGATGCAGAAGTCAGGTCATTTTTCAGTCAAAAATGTCAGCATTTCCATGTGTCCTAGTGACTCTGTTCAGTAATACAGTGTTTTATGTCGTCAGCATGAATTGGGACTGCACATACAGTGCAGGGAACATAGCCCATTTTCTGGACCACAAGAAAAATAAAAACAAACTATATATATACATATATATATATACATATATATATATATATATATATATATATATATATACATATATGTATATATATATATATATATATATGTATATATACACACACACACACACATATATATTTAAAGTTCAGACAGGCACATTTTGAGTTATGCTTCCTGACACTGAGCCTGAAAAGGCATCAGTTGTAGTCATTATGTATTTGAACTGTTCGCTTTGGTAACGGGTGTCAATTATGTCATTGTCTCTTGTTTTTTTTCCAGAGTCTTTTTTCGTGTCCTATTTGACTTAAGTACCTACGGGAGAAATAAGAGCTCTACGTTGAAGGTAGCATCACAGCCACGTAACCATGGATGGCACGATTCTCCCCTGCCTGTTTTCTTCTCCGTCTTGTTTTAATCTCATAACACGATTCTGCATCTTCAAGCTCTGTTCGTTCTCCGCTGATTCTCCATGGGGTGAAAGTGCATAGGAGTGGGGTTCCCACCAAAGGGTCCTCTCACAGTAGTAAGGCCTTTTTTTCAACACAATGTGAACTGCATTAGCTTCAGAGTGTTGACACAGTGACGAATTTCAGCATGGGGAGATCCGCTAGGGTCTTCCTCTGGGTGTCAATGTGTGTGTTTGTGTAGGTGAAGGAGAGGGAGGGGTCATACCCTCCATTTAAGCCCCTCAATGAGCTTCGTTTCTTGACCTTCTCCTCCTGCTACTGCCTTTCCTCCTCCTCTGTCTCCCTCTTGAATGACCTGAATGTCATCAGAGGAAGAGTTGGATGGAGGAAGGCTGGGGCTCTCGGATTGCTGCTGCTGTGTCTCCAGCTCTTTGGCCTTCTCCTCTCTCTTCGATGGTCTTCTTCCACACCTTGTGGTTCTCTGTTAAGTGCTGCATGATGTTGCAGAATAACCGACGTCGACCTTCCTCCTCTCTGTAAGGAAAACACAATTAGTGTGTGCCACAAGCTGAAGTATTTGGGGGTGGTTGGGGGGGCATTGTCTCATTATTACAGATGCTACAAGAGCTATGAAAACTTATGAGCAGTGTTGGTGAAAAAGTCAGTGCCTTACAATATTCATGTTCTAGCTAAAAAGTAACTAATTGCTTTACTTTGTTACTTTTTATGGAAATTATTGCATTATGTTATGTTTTCATTACTTGTTCTCACCTGTGCTGGAAAAAAAGTAATTAAAGTCAAGTCAAATATATTTATATAGCGCTTTCACAATACAGATTGTGTCAAAGCTGCTTCACAGTATCAATCAAAACAACTTAACAGTGTTTGTTTATTACTGGAAAAAAAGACATCCAAGTTTGGTGGAGCAGATCAATGGCATGATGGGTCATTTAATTTAAATATACCCAACTGAGCAAGCCAAAGGCAAAAGTGGCAAGGAACCGAAAAACTCCATCAAGTGACCCGAATGGTGTCCTAAAACTCCATCAGATGACCTAATGGAAAAAAAAAAAACCTTGGGAGAACCCAGGCTCAAAAAGTAACAAAAAGTAAAAAAAAAAAAATTGTCCAAAGGCCCTTTCACACCAAAAGTGAAATGAATAGGCCTCAGGCTGAAGCAAACACACGTTATCTCCTGTCCAGTAGTAGCCTAGAAATCTAGATGCACGCTAGCGGCTGCAAAAATTATTTTGCAGCCAGTGTGGTCTAGCAACTCTCCGTTTGCTTTCGAAATGAAAAAATAAATTCTGGTCAGGCCAATCACATCATGTATAGAGTTGGTGGGCGGGCTTAACACAATGACGGCAGAGTTGTGACGGTTCTGTTGCGTGATTTCCATAGGTGATTTCCCTGCTACTTGAAAACAAAAAAAAGATACTGCTTGCGAACAGCGGTCTTTCGAATCGGCTTTGGCCGCGACTCTTTAGGACTTGGAGTTAAGAGAACGTCACTTAAGTCATTCTTAAAAAAGGTTTTGGCGACCGATACCTCCAATGGATACCTCCAATTTGGCGGCCAATGAGGTCGATGTCCGCACCTGGCGGCCATCTTGTCACAGGCAGCTCGCTCACTTGTAACATTGTGTTTTAATGGTGTACTTTTTAAATAACTAGTTATAATTGTTGTAGTTATGACACTGCATACTTATGAATAATAAGTGTCTCAATAAATAATCATCCAGAATTATAGCCATGTTAATAACGTTTGTAAGAAACCAAACCGTTTGTAAATCCGTCAAGATTTCAACGAGATGAGAGAATTTGTGTTCGTGCTGATCATTCATCTTACATCAGGTACCACAGAGCCCGCCAGAAAGCGTGCCTGTGACAAGATGGCTGCCGCTGATGACGATAGAGACTCCGTCGTAAGACATCTAGACTTTATTGTGGATATCTATGATATCAACTAGCTCCGCTGGTGGGAAAACACATGGGACTTACTCAGCCACAGCCGTTCATTACTCTGGTTGGTTGTAGCGCTATCCTATTGCTTGCAGAGGGATATTGTTTGTATTTCACTATTCTTACTAATTTTAAGGAATACTCAATCTGTTATTGTGCAAGTGAGATGAGTAAATTCATACTCGCGTTAAAGGGATAGTTCGGCCAAAAATTATATTTAACCCATGCATTACTCAACCTCAAGCCGTTCGAGATGCATATGTCTATCTTGTTTCAAACAAACACATTTTCAGTTATTTTAGAAAATGTCTTAGACTCTTCAGTGGATATAATGTGAAGAAATGGGGTTCAGCTCCTTCAAGTCCCAAAAATGTGCATACATCCTTCACGAAAGTACTATCCCTTGAAGTCTAGAACTGCAATATCCGTCATGTTTACAGAGCGCACACAATGCCTCTGCACTTACTCCTGAATCCCAATTTCTCTCAAAATGGGGTTAGAAGAGCTTGTCAACAAATGTGAAAAAGTAACTTTGGCACAAACTCGATTCTACACACTGTAAATTCATCTGGAACTGTAATCAACCCAGACTTAAATTTGAGAAATTGCTCCGTGCAAAAAAAATGGTAAGTGCTTCCCGAATTTTGAATTGTACCATAGGGCCTGTTTAGCTCAACCCACTTTCCAGGGTTCCTTGGAGAGAGATAGAGGAGAGCTTAGCAGGCAAACTAGAGCATTCTGTTCTCTGGGTTGAACTGCAAAAAATGTATGCAAGCCTTTGGTCTAGAAGGCCAACACAATAGTTAACATTAAACTGAAGGAAAAATGCATTCATAACTCTTACTGAAAACTGCTCACCACACATCTGATCATTGCTTGGCTTGAAATGTACCCTTCCAGACACTTGATCTCATGGTTGTAAAGGAAAGTCTAAGAAAAGTCCTTAGCCATATTGCGTACATGGGAAAGAGACCTTGAACTAGAGGAGGTAATCATGGATTGGGGAAAAGTATGGGGCAATATTTTTTTTACCTCATCTAAGAATCCTGTTCCTGTTCCTGTTCAATCCTGATTCAGATCAACTTCAGTCACAAAAAAATATTGGGCGCCTCTTTAAAATACATTGTTTTGACTTTAACTTAAAGAATTTCGGAGAGAGCCTTTAGCCTTTTCAAAAACGATTGACTTTTCTATCCTGCTGAACCCCCACTGAAAAACAATTCTATTTTGGCTAATGCTGGCTGGATATTTACAAGTGTTTGACACAACTTCGTAACATTATAATGTTGGAAATATCCATGGATCTGGACTAAAGCTGCTGAGAAGATTTCTAAGTACACTGCACATAACAATGACCAGGACTTTGATTATTTTTCATAATTCCTGTGACTTTGTTTTTTCTGTGATAGTATCTACCTAGTATGTATCCCATAACTTGACTATCCCAACACTGATTATTAGCACAAGTGTATAGCCATACTTGGTTCAAGATCCTCGTCCAGCTCTTCATCTTCCGTTTCAATGTCTTCGGTGTCCTCTTCATCGTCTGAGCCTTCCTCATCAATCCAGTATCCTGGCAGGAGGCCTGCAGCATCATAGGAGTTACAAAGAGGCCCGACAATGTGTGTGATAAAAGACTCCTGCAGCTTTGCTAACTGTGGTGCCGACCGGTCCATGAAAGGACTGATGGGTAATCCTAGGGTGGCTTCCTCGTCACCCTATGAAGACAGAAATGCAAAAGCGCACAAATGTTGAACTCATGTTGCCACAGCTGAAGTTGTGTAATAAAGTGAATAGGACATACCTGCTCATAAAACTCATTGACGATACCCTCTGTCCATTTGAGGTGAAGGCTGCGGTCTTTGGCTGGCCCATTGATATCTGCCAGCTTAATGCACACTTGGCACACTAACAACCTGTCATTTTCATTAGTCCAGTCAATGCCTGGACTATTCACATCATTAACCTGAATAAAGAGACATATCAATCAGAGGAGTAACCACAAGAAAACACCCTTTTTCTGCAGTAGGCAGGTAATTAAGATTTTTCATGTTTTTTAAACCTCAGGTGCTCTTCGGCCATTTCTGACCGAAAAATTTTCTGCTCTGAAGTTTTAAAAATCACAGCTTCATCGGAATGTTTACGAAACTTGGTGACTTTTATGGCATTGGGCATGTGAACACACAAAAAAATTGAGGTCATGATCCGAGCATGCTAAGTGGTCGTAAAAAAAATAGTCACACTTGTGGTCTTTGGTCAAAAATGCCCCCCATAGGAAATGAATGGGAAATTGTAAAAAAATGAAGAAGAAAAAAAATTTGAATTTTAGTTTTTTGTCAAATTTGTTTTATAAGAAATAGTTTTAGAGATTGTTTCAACTATATATTCAAATCCACCAACAAAAAAAGTGTTCATAAACAGCTGGGGAATTCACATGCCTCTCCATAGAGAGCTGTACATGCGGTTACACCATGATTCTACGCTTTTCTCTACACTGTAACCAGATGGTGCTAATTTTCTTCAAAAATTTTTTTTTTTTTTTTTCTGAAGGCCTAGACTCTATATTAAACTAAAATACTGCATTAATATTTTTTGGAAAAAAATTATATATATATAGAAAAATATATTTTTAAATATTGCATAAATATTAATAAATTCAATTAAATTGTCTTAAAATACTAAATTAAAAAGAATAAATATTATAGAACAAAAATAAATTGCATTGGTTTGACTGGGATGGAGAAAGTTTCATTTTTAGGCGTCACTTTTGACCGGGAAGATAACAAGTGTGACTCCGAAACGAAGAGCACCTGAGGGTTAAAAAAAGTCTAAAGCTCACCAAGGCTGCATTTATTTGATCAAAAATACAGTAAAAAAGGTAATCTTGTTAAATATTATTACAATTTAAAATTATTATTTAAAGTGATATCAATATATTTTAATTTACTTTATCCCTGTAATGACAGAGCTGAATTGTCTGCAGCCACTGATCCAGTTTTCAGTGTCACATGATCTTTCTGAAATCTCTTTTATGGTTGATTTAGTGCAAAAGAAACATTTCTTCTTCTAATCAATTTTGAAACGTTTTTGCTTAATATTTTTGTGTAAACTATGTTACACTACCATTCAAAAGCTTTGATAAAAAAAGAAAAATAATACTTAATACTTTTATTCAGCAAGGATGTATTAAATTGATCAAAAGTGAAAGTAAATACATTTCAAATGTTTTAAAATGTTTCTATTAAAAAAAAATCAAAATCTTTTGAACATTCTATTGAAAGCATCCACAAAATATTAAGAAGCAAAGACTAGCTGAGGCATTTCCAATGACAGATGACTATCTGATCTGTATGTAAATCATATTTATTGGTATTGGTCCACAACAAGCTGTTGTGCCCGTTACTAATTATTGATATTGGTTGTTGATACCATATCGGTGAACCCCTAGTACCTACCTTAGAATTAAACTCTGCTAGGAAGTCAAAGTGCTTCTTCAGGTCTGTAGCGAGAATGGCCTCGATCACTAGGAACCGAAAGCGCTTAAACTCAACATGATCCAAGCTGCACAGGAAGTTGAACTCAGGCTGGGAAAGAAACAGGCTCCAGGCAGAGGCTGCATGGTGGTTCTCCAAAACCGAACGGTCATTATACAACACCGCCTGTGTGTGTGAGAAAGAGAGAGAGAGAGAGAGAGAGAGAGAGAGAGAGAGAGAGAGAGAGAGAGAGAGAGAGAGAGAGAAAGAGAGTGTGGCGAGATGAAAACAGGGAAAGAAAGAGAGAAGAAGAGAGCAACAGTGTGCATGAGTCGAGAAGTTCCATGCACTGATTACAAAATCATATGTTTCTGATAAAAGACGGGCTGGCTTCACTTTTTGACACAAGAGTGTGAAAACTCAATAACCAAAACTGTTAATAAGCTATTTAGAACAAATTTACCTATACAAAATCCATAGTTCTTCTAAATTGCAAAAAAATTTAAAAATAGTTATTTTACTAACCTGAGGAGCGTTCAGTGGCTACGAGAAAGGCATTTGTGCGACCAGGATGATCATAGTCGTGCATAGCAGCTGCTACATATAGTGCCATGAGTTCCAGCGCAGGGACATTCCAGGCCAGACAGCCGTAACTGTCATCTGAAAACGAGGAGCTTTTGGACGTGGCATATGCCACCCTACCTGGGGAAATTCCACTGTCCGAATCTATTAAAAACAAAAAAAATGACCATGTAAAACCAGTGATGAAAAACTATTACACATCCATTCCAGGTGACAGTCCATTTCTAAATCAATACAGTATCTTACACCACCTAGTTGACACACGCAGCTTGCTTTGTTTTAAAAATGTGATTTAGCCACATTTTAAATGGTGAAAATTATCATGTGATTAGCCAATAATAATACTGAAAACTAAACTCAATTTATTTAATGCTGTAGGTAAATTAGACACAACATTATAATAAGCAGATTTTAAAATGAATTTCCTTTGTTCTTTAAGATCACATTTAACAGTTTAAATTATTCGTGTTTTTAAAGATTATCTTTAAGCGAGTTTTAGATGACAGCAAAAGTAATCTATGCATAATGTTGTTATTGTTGTCTTATTTTATAACTTCTATGGTGCTTAATGTATTTTATTTTTATTTTATTTTATTTTCCTATTGTTGTGGTGTACAGCACTTTGGAAACCTTGTGTTTGTTTAAATTGTGTTATATAAATAAAGTGGATTACATTGGATTGGAAAAACCAGGGGAAATGGGCATGTGCAATATTGGCCAAATATATACAATATACCTGGAAATAAAAATCTATATTATAGCTACGTAAATGACTCTATAAATATAATACTATATATAAACTATATGAAATATGGTCAGCAAATGGGAAAAAAAAAACTTGCCAAAAAATAAATAGGTCGGTTTATTATTTGTTTATTTTCAAGAATGTTTTCTGTGTTGCAAATTCAAAATTGGAGTGCACAGGCCTTAAACATCACTAATGAAATAACAGAATCAAACATGCCAAGAGGCTGCAATTAAGCCGACTGTTTTTACAGCAAACCAAATCCTCGGAAATCATACTCCACCATCTCTTTCCCAAAGCTTTTGGAATATTTTGTAACTCTGTACTTGAGCCAGCTAGTGAAGTCACTGGTCTCGGTGTGATTCAACACCTCTGCTTGCCAGAGATGGCTGCTACGTGGAACAGCAGCAGAGTGAGTCAGAGTGAACTCCATTTGAGAAATTACAAGGGCCATCAGCAGACTTAAAATAAGCCCCGGACATGCTGAGCCAGCAGCCACCTCAGATCTCAATCGCAACAGACGATTTCTAATCGGACAGCATTTGCGCCGCTGGCTGGAATAACGAAGACAGAGAAACAGCCTCTAATTTATTTCTGATGGATCAAAAGCTATGCTAAATATAATTAGAGACATAACTGAGGAAACAGATGCTCTAACCTGAATCTGTCCATCATGTACTCTATAATAAAGTTTCATCAAGTCCCTTATCCAAGGGCATACTGATGGTAGACCATGAATCTGTCATTGTGGGACTATAACAGTATGAGAGCACAGTTGTACCTGTATCACTTCCTGTGACATGCTCATTATGGATCTGCTGAAATCCTGGGATTGGCTGGGTGGTAAGATACCACACTGCATGAAGGACGTCGGTGGCATGGACCCGGTTGTGATCTGAGTGGAGAGCAGATAAAACAACACATTAACGCTTTGCTGGAATGATTTCCAACCATTCTCAGTTTCACATGACACAAATCTGCACTGTGGTTTAATTTGAGAAAAACTGGAACAATTCTAACCCAGTTTTCAAGTTTAACTTTAACAAGATTTTTTTTTCCTCACAGGGGATATCACGATAGCCGTTCTCCAGAGCGCAAAAGTACGTCATGAATTCCCGCACAGGGATTTTGAAGATTTCGAACAGACCCGTGTCCTGGAACAAAGTGTACGCCACCTGAGAGAATGTAACAAACAGAACTTCATTAAGACAAGACAAGCAGTGAGCCACTGAGTCCCTGCAGATTCATGTTTATTGGCACGCAGTACTGACAGACCACTAGAATTACATCCGGCTAAATCTATGAAATGCCATTCACATTAGATCAGACAATAAAGAGTGTAATTGGTTGGATTTAACGAAACAGAAATGGTTTTAATTATCTAAAAGAGAACCATGTTTTCCACCATAGTGATGAAAAAACCCTCAATTTGACTAAAGCTGATTTCCAGAACTCAGGCTTTTCATTAGCTTCATCATGTCAATAGGATTTTTCAATGCTTAATATTTGGAATTACAAAGCACTAACATAGCTGAGAATCCTGCCAGTCTTCCCTCCTGTAATGTCCATCAGCTCAAAGATCTGGAAGTTCCAGGTGTTGATCTTTTCCATGAGTGCTTCATGCTCCACCAGCATAGAGTCCAACCTAAACTCCTCATTTCCCTGCCAGAGATCAATCACAGTCAGCAGACAGAAGGTAGAAGGATTTGCAGTAAACTCAGCTAAGTCTTGCAGATGATGTCTGGCCACTTTTCCAGAGACAACAACGAAAATATTTACTATAATACTTTAATACGAAAATACTTTATTTTAATTTATGTTGTCCTCGCACGCTCTCACTGTAGACCCCTTTGAGCGAAACAATAAGCAGAGGGTTTGAGGAGAGATCCACAGCTATAAATCCAGCAACCACATAACAATGCAAAAGTATGGGAATGCAAATAAGCACTTTTCTTCTAAACTCAACTCGGCTTGTTCGACAGCTGGCCACTTTAACAACTGCCAAATTGGCCAATAAAATGAGCGGGAGAGCGGTGGACTCGAGATGAGGGCATTTGAGGTTACGTGAAAGAAAAGCTCTTCTCTTGTGGGGCTTTCTAAGGCGAAACAGCACTTAATAAATTAAAATTACTTGTCCACAAGCAACACTGGATCTTGATTTCAGTTCCTGAGGCAATGTTTTAGACATTAATATAGTAAAACCATGTGGAATAAAGTGCAGTTCACTGTGTGCGCTTTACCTCAGAGTCCAATGAGGTCTGCTCTGTACTGGAGGTCTGTTCCTCTTCCTCAGGCTGTCTATTTAGCTTTTCCTCTGCTGTGTCTGGAGTCCTTTCCTCCTGAGACTCAGCCTCCAAACTCTCCTCTCGGATTAGGTTTTCCCCACCATACTCTGCTCCTTCAGCTAAACAAGCAAGCAAAAGCATCATTTTTAGCGTTAAACCAAACGATGGATTCCTGAAAAATTCCTGAAATAGCGTAATAACTTTACCTGAGCGTGTTCTTTGCATCTCATTGGCTGTTGGGTGATGGCCCTCACCCATTTCCACATTGGCCACACCTTTAAGCATCTGTCGGCCACAACTAAAGAAAATACAATTAGTTATTTCTCTTATAAGGTGCAGCATCATTGGTCTACTCGTCAGAGAGAATAGGGAAAGGGTTCAAGTTAAAGTACCTAGTGCACAGGGGGGCCGAGACATGACCTCTGATACGCTTGCTGGAAATCAGGTGAGCTCAGCATGTAGCCAAGCGGTTTGTGCAGGTTGACACTAGGCTTGGTGAGGAAATCAGCAGTGTCCGGGAACTCCACCGGCGATCGTGTGACTAGAGGCGAGCCGGAAGCAGCAGAGAGACTGTGACTCGGGGAAGTGACGGGGCTCAGGCTGGGAGAAGCACCTATATATATAAATATACAAAAAAGTAGTAGTAATATGAAGAGTTCAGATGCAAAAGCCTCTAAATGCCATTTGAAATTTTCTTCTAAAATGACCATTTTTATCAAGCTTGTATATTTAAGTTCAATAATTTCACTTAAATGACAATTAATAGGTAATCTTCATTGCCATTTAAAGTGAAATTACTGAACTTAAATATACAAGCTTGATAAAAATGGTCATTTTAGAAGAAAATTTCAAATGGCACTTAGGGCTTTTGCATCTGAACTCTTCAAATACACAACAATAAACAGAGGCACTGCTATGATGAACATATTTGTCCATTTCAGAATTAAAATTATTTTGGTATTTTTGTGGGCTTCAAGTCAAGGTGGTTTAATTGTACAGAGGCTGCTAAAGGTCTCATTAACATACTGAAATTCTTGAAAAAAAAAATGTTGGCAATAATCTACTATCATTGCTTGTCTGTGTAAGTAAATAAATGATGCGTAAATCAACATTCTGTAGCCATCATTTTCCATGTGTGTTTGAGTCATTATACTTTTTTTTGTTACTTTTTACTTAAGGGTTGCACCACATACTATTTAGATTGACTTATCTGTAGAATACATAAATGTACACTATACATTCAATACATACAATATAATGTGTTTTTTAGTATGTTTTGCATGTTTAGTATCTAATATGACATCCCTGTTTGTCATTTGCCAACATAAGGATATAGCTGTTGCAGTAAAGCCTAGTAAAGACAATTCTCAAATATTTTTTTGTGCAAAAAAATGATATAATGGGAAGGTTATTTCAATGTTGATTGGTGCTGACCTGGTCTTCTGGGTACAGTGTGGCCATAGGAGAGGGTGACAGAGGACGATCTCTGTTTAGGTATAGTTAGCAAGTTGCTGTTGGGCCCATTAGAAACACAACTCTGGCTGTAAGACAAAAAAAGTACAGAAGTCAAGTCACCTATGTTTGGGCCCAGTGCTTAGTATGGGAGAAAATCTTTTCAATTCATTTTAACGGTAACACTTTACAATAAGGTTCATTAGTTACTACATTAGTTAACATTACCAAAGATTAACAAATGCTGAAGAAGTATTGTTCATTCTTTGTTAATGTTAATTTTAACATTTACTAATACTTTATTAAAATCTTGTTAACATTAGTTAATGCACTGTGAACTAACATGAACAACAATGAACAGCTAGATTTGTATTAATTAGCATTAACAAAGAATAACAAATACAGTAACAAATGGTTAGTTCATGTTAGTTAATGCATGAACTAATGTTTAATAAATGAACCTTATTGTAAAGTGTTACCATTTTAACATTGCAAAATGTGTTAAACAAAGCTGGGATTTCTACACATTCAATGAGAGTGAATTAATTTACATTAAATTAAGTTTCTTTTAGGGATTCTAAAAACAGCAGCTTTTCTTTTTAACACTGCCACCTTGAGGACAAGCAGTAAAATTACAGAAAGCACATTGTCCTAATAAAATCTTAAAACTATTGCCTTATGCAAATATTTCATTATATCATTTACCATTATAAATCACATTTGGTGACGACTACCAATTCACAGACACAAATGCACTTGTGTTCCTGTCCTCATCCACCTTAGAGGAGTACACTAAGGTTTGTAAAGAGCGTAGTTGTGAGGCCTGACCTGCTAAGCTCAGAGAGAGATCTCTTTCCACTGGTTCGTTCCCAGCGTGAGGAGGCAGACTCCATTGGGGCAGAGAAGAAGAGGCTGAACTGCGCCTTAGCTGAGGGGTAGGGAGACTGTTCCTGCTGCTCAGACCCTGAAAGTACACAATTGTTTAGTAAGTACTAAATAAGCAGACGTGACTTACAGTACACCTGTTACAGAGAAAATCCCTTTGGAGCTACCTAGGGAACAACTGTGGTCAAGGCACAACAGTAATGGCTCATGGATTACTACTTGCAGGGATCGAACCAGCAACCATCCTAATGTCCCATGGTATTGTGCGCTTAGCCCTAAGTTGAGGCAATATTTCAAAACACTCTCCTAAATTATTACTGGGAAACATTACTACAATTCAAAATAACAGTTTTCTATTTGAATTTAGTTTGAAATTTAACTCATTCCTGTGATGGAAAAGCTTCTGAAAACATTACTTCAGTCATCAGAGCCACATTATCATTCAGAAAATAAATAAATAAAAAAAATAATTGTAGAACCAGTGATTTTTTTTTTTTTTTTTTGAAGAAAAGACAGCTAAAAGAGCAGCATTTATTTAAAATTAAAATAATTTGAAATATAATTTTTTTTTGGTGACCTTTCTGGATAAAACTTAATTTCTTTAAAATAAATAAATAAATAAATAATCATACCGACCCAAAACTAAATGTTAGTGTATATTTGGACAATATAGGTTTTCAGCTGACATTACATTTTTTCATTTAATATCAGTACATACTGGATATATAATGGCCAATATTTGAAATTTAATTGTGCATTCTAAATTTCCAAATTTTCTTTTAATTGTGCATACTAGTTTCCCATATTTGACTAAAATGACTAATTTAAATGAATGATAGTTGTAACACTATTAAGTGCAAATCTCATAATGAACATCCATTTATTATATAGTACATTATAATGTGATACCTAAAAGCATTTAAAACAACTGATTTTACTTTAGTATTTCAAATGAAATTTGGACAAAAAAATATAATATAAAAAATATATAAATATATAATATATATAAATATATGAAGAGTTCAGATGAAAAAGCCTCTAAATGCCATTTGAAATTTTCTTCTAAAATGACCATTTTTATTCAAGCTTGTGTATTTAAGTTCAATAATTTCACTTAAATTACAATTAATAGGTAATCTTTCATTGTCATTTAAGTGAAATTACTGAACTTTAATATACAAGCTTGATAAAAATAATCATTTTAGAAGAAAATTTCAAATGGCACTTAGAGGCTTTTGCATCTGAACTCTTCATATATATATTTATATATATACATACATACAAAATATATATACATTCATACATTTTGTGTCAATTTTCAGCCTTAACGTGTATATAATTATCAGCTTAGTATTGGCCATAATACCAGTGCATGAAAAAAATAAATTCAGTTATAAAATCATTAATAATTAGGGGCCAAGTACCAAAAATGCACAGGCACCACTTGTTATTGTTAGTGTTCTTATTTATTAATTATAATCATTATGTTTATATCTAAATATGTAACTATTGGCCCTTGAGTAGCTTCAATATAGAAGCTACATTCTGATTCATTTTTCCAAAAGGGTAGCTTGACCTGAACTACTTCAAATTATGAGTAACTTGTAGTTTCAGAGTCTCTTCCCCAACACTGGTCCTCACCTACCTTTAGTGGCTTTCTCTCTAATCTCTCTGAGGGGTCTTCTATCTCAGCACAGGGATAGAAGCCAGGGAAGGGTGTGAAGGGGTTGACCCGTGGTCGGCAGGACCCAGAGAAAGTTCCCATGAGGCTGCTGACGCTGCGCAGTGAGGAGAGGACGTGGGGTGAGAGAGAATGGTCCATCAGCAGGTCTGAGACCAGGTTCCTGGCCTCATTTATCACAGATAGATCCACACCATTCCCACTCACTGCACCCTAAGCACACACAGAGCACATATTACAACATCCATAGAATGCAAACATAAGCAGCAAATTACCTCACACTTATCTGTTCATGGGACTTACACTGCCTCCTTGTGGTCATTTAGAAGTTCAGTGAGATTTCAAACATTGACATTTGGCAAAGTTTTTCAATCACACTTTAGATTTACAGTCCAGTTCTCACTATTAACTATGACTTTTCCCTCAATAAACTCCTCATTACCGTTTATTAATAATTGTTAAGTTTAGGAAGAAGGATTTAGAAGAAGGCATTAATGTGTGCTTTATAAGTACTATACACAGCTAATATCCTACAAATAGGGGTGGTGATGGCACAGTGGTTAAGACACATTTGGTGTGAGAGACCCGGGTTCGAATCCACTGTGACGACACCAATGCGTCCCTGAGCAAGACACTTAACCTCTGAGTCACTCCAGAGGCATGTGACCTCTGACATATATAGCAATTGCAAGTCGCTTTGGATAAAAGCGTCAGTTAAATGAATAAATGTAAATATGCAAGCAAAAAACCAACTAGTTAATAATGAGAATTGGAGCCTAAACTAAAGTGTTAAAAAAAAAATCCCATACATTGCATTCCGGCTGCACATTTGATTAATTCATGAATTCCCTGGAAATCAAACCCATGACTCTGGCATTGCTATCCTCATGCTTAACTGTTAAACAAACAGGAAGGCCATCCCACTGCTCCAGACTTGTCAAGTAACTGTAGCAAAGAATGACTCTTTCCTGGAGCCATCCATTTGATAAATCTAGCCAAGTAGCAATTTTTGATGATATACACTCAGCGGAAAAAAGGAACCGTTCATAATGATATTACAGGAAGAACTCTGGGTGTATTTATAAACTCAGCTAGTTTTAATCCATTTTCGGCCTTGTGCGTACATGCTGAGCTCATTTTATTGATTGTATTTAATTCAAACCTACATAATTTTTTGAAGGGGGTGGTTCTGATGAAAGTAATAAAAGTAGAGTGGAGGCACTGCTGCGACCCGCGTGTGTGTGCGTGCTCACACGTGTGTGGTAAAAATGCACAGCGAGCACTTCCTCCAGGCTTTGACGTCATTTGGCAAGCTTTATGTGAGCCAGGATGAGGGTTATCCACTCGCAGGTCAGCCGCAGTAATGAGCAGCGGGCAGATGGAGGGGCTTCAGGCCTCAGCATGCTAACACGCTACAAACGGTCCTCAGATGGACGATATAAGGGTCTTTAGACAGAAAGAGACTGAGAGGAGATGCTGGCCTACACAGATTACACTCTTATTCCTGACTTTACATCAGTGCTATTGTAGTATCATTGATGAGATACTATAGTTTTAATTAGGGCTGTCAAATGATTAATCGTGATTAATCGCATCCAAAATAAAAGTTTTTGTTTATATAATAAATGTGGGTGTACTGTGTATAATAATTTAATATATATAAATACACACACATGCTTGTATATATTTAAGAAATATGTTCATGTATATACGTATATAGATTTATATATAATTTATATTATATATAAATACAAATATTTTATATATAAATAATATTTTTTCTTAAATATACATACATGTGTGTGTATTTATATATATATACAAAATAATTCTACACAGTACACCCACATTTATTATATAAACAAAAACTTTTATTTTGGATGTGATTAATCACGATTAATCATTTGACAGCCCTAGTTTTAATTCATAGTTTTAATTAGATTTTCTGTTTTCATTGTAATTTCAATTAGTTTTTGTAATTTTGTTGTTTGTTTGTCATGTTTGCAAGTTTTAGGTTTTTTAAGTATGTCAATATAGTTATAGTATTCTTTTTTTCAGTTCATCAAGTTAATCTGATTGAAAATTAACTAGCTGAAATAAAATATTTTTTATATTTTATTTCAAGTTATTTTTTATGGTTTTAGTTTTCAATTATAATAACTATCCTGCTCTACAAAAAAATAATAATATACAAATAATAATATATTTAATAATGTAAACAATAAAATACTATGTGTGTGTTCTTTTGTGTGTGTGTGTTTGCATGTGCGTGTGTGTGTGAATACACAAATTAGTTAGAGGCTAAAAATGAGCAGTACTGACCTGATATTGCGGCTTGTACCATTGTTTCAGGTCCCAGTCCCACAGGATCATCTAAAAGGACAAAAAAACAAAGGCGTTTTAAAAGCACATTTCTTTCACGGCTGCCACGCTGCACAAAACCTATGGAAAGTTAAGACAAAGAAGCTGTTAAATGAGTTATTTTTATGTTGCTGAAATTCCTATAAGCGTTTAAAAAATAAACACTCTTCTAAGTATTGGTTTGTACCACAGTTTTGATGTGGGAGTGAAAATTGTCAACACCTGAGCAACGTTTTTTTGTGAGCAGAAAGCTGCGACACGAAACCTTTCTGGCGCTTGCAAAGAAAAAAGAAAAGAAAACCACTCTAACCACAATGAGACGTCAACAATAGCGCTCACAGATCTTATCTAGCCAAACTACGTCATTTGACTGCATTTCTGCGTTATCTGTCTCACAGGCTCAGAGGAAAGTCACCCAACACAGGCCAAGTCCCACAACACTATCACTGAGATAGGTCACAGTCGCTGCCTGTTTTCTGCTATCATGAAGTAGCAAAGCCACTTTTACAGTTACAGTGTATATAACAAACCTCATTCTTTGAAAACTGAACAAATCCATTACACACCAAACATAGAGGCCCAAACTTCAATGCAAATTTGCACAAGTCAGTCTTTTTTAGAAGTAACAAAACAATGCAAGACAAAACACAACTTCACACACTAAATAGACATTTTATAAAATGTGATTTCATTATGCACTGCATTCAGCAAAATATAACTTTTTTCATTTAGCAAATTTAGGAAAAATTAGACATTTCAGGCTAGGTGACAAAAAAAAATACAAGGTTCATTTATTTTTCCAATATCTTGTTTGAAATGTCTATGAAGATAACATATTTTAGATACTATCACACACTGTGAAAAAATATTGTTGGTTTAACTAAAAGCAAAGTAACCTGGTTGCCTTAAAATTTTAAGTTCATTGAAATGGAAAAAGGGAGTTAACACAATAAAGGGGAATGATTTAATCATCAGAAACTCAAAATTATATGTAATCTGAACTAAATAAATTGAGTTGATTTGACAAAATAAAAAAAATTGTGATTACTAATCATGAAAAGATTTTTTTTTACAGTGTAATACATTTTAAACATGCTTTTGGCCACTTTTAAAAAAACACCATCTAGCTTTTTTTTGTAGTTCACTTCTTTTGTTCAGGGACAAATTAAATTTTAAAAGGACATATTCCATCTAGTTGTATGGCCTCAGTATTAATTGAAAGACTTCATGCACTGTAAAAATGTAATCACAACATGAACATTTTTTATTTTTTCAAATTTTTTCTTTTGTCAAATCAACTTAGATAATTTATGTAGTTCAGATAATATAAATATTTTGAGTTTCTGATGATTAAATCAATCTCCTTCATTGTTCATCAAACTCAATTTTTCCATTTCAATAAACTTAAAATTAAGGCAACCAGGTTACTTATTTTTTTAAGTTAAACCAACAATATTTTTTACAGTGTGTATAATACTTTTACAAGAATTGCAAACCATTTATTTTTACATTTCTGCACCAAGGAGTCTGGTTTACTTCCGTTTACAACAATAAGAGATAAAGTCTTTAAAGAAAACTTTTCAGGGTAGCCCGTTGGCAAAAAATATATATATATTTTAACAACCAAGCAAACACAAATGCACAAGAGTTTAGCCTCATTATCAAATCAGCGACATGTCAAACACACACACTTAAAACAATAAGTGAAGCAGAGTTCAGAGAGTTCTCGGCGAACAACAGATAATGTGAGCGGTCGCCATGTTAAACTCGGAAAGTCACTGTAACTGAATGGGGAGCAGTGTTTGACCACATGGAGGAGCACTAGTGACATGTGAGAGAAGAGGCTCAGGCGAAGCAGAAGTGCCTGCACCTGCGCTGGCCGTGTCATGTGTCACTTCCAGCAGCTCTGATCTTTAAAACCAGCACTCAAAGCTGTCCAAAAGACATGGCACACAGACTCCTACTTAGCCGACACGCACAACACAAGGCTCAGAGAGCAACAGAAGGAATTGATGGAAACACTCACATGTGACACTGCAAACTGGGTCAATAATTTAAAAAAAGTCCAACAACATATGAATCCACATCAAGACACAGATGAAGATTCATTTGAGTTTAAATGACTCAATTCCATATGCTTATGATGTCAACACAGTGCATGGCCTTTTGCTCCAAACTGAGATGGTTCACTGATCAGACAGAGATGATCACTTGTTAGCTGTCAGCATCTGCTTAACACCATCAGACATTTAGTATGGCAAATAAGCACTGCCATGGCAACCTGACAGAGGCCAGCAAACAATAGCACAAACGTCATGGCAACCATGATGGCGAGGAGACAGATGGAGGAGAGATGTTTCAGAAAAAAAAAGCCAAGTAGTCTAACACTCTCTCACATGCAGAGTTTTGAGGGTCAGAAAATGGCCACTGGTCAGATACGTGTCCATCAAATCATGTGGCATAGAGCTTGTTATCAACAAACATATGCCTCTGAACACCCCACAATGTCACAGAGTTACTTACATCAAATCTCTCTACTTTTGTTCTTTACGGTCTGTTGAACTAGTAAACTTCACAGACGTAACAGAGATTACCAGAACAATAAAGGTGGGGTTGGTTTCATAACCGTTTCCTTGAATTTGTTACAAAATTTGGATACCAGTGCGCCTGGTATTAACAATTAAGTTCTGTTTTCGTGAAGTGAACAGCACTAAATAAGGATGTAAATGGGTTTCAAAACATTTTGTGAGGCAATCATTCAAACCACATTTGTACATTTGTGGTTACACAACAAATACATGCATTTTCAACTAATTCGTCCCGATATATTACTGTTCAAAAGTATGAGGTTATTAAGATATCTTAATACTTCCAAGGATGCATTAAATTGATTAAAAAGATAGTAAAGACTTTTGTTACAAAAAAAATCTATTTCAAATAAATGCTTTCTTTTAAAAAGACATCAATGTTATGTTTTCCACAAAAATAATAAGCAGCATAACCATTTTCAAAATTCATTATAAATAATAATAATAAATGTTTCTTGAGGACCAAATCAGCATATCAGAATGATTTCTGAAAGATGGTGTAACACTAAACACTGGAGTAATAATGCTAACATTACAGCCGTTGAACATAAGAGACATTCCAAAATCTGAACCTAAACCTTTGAATAGTGTCATGTCCCAGACAACAGTTGAGAGACTGCCTACATACCTGTCAATCAGAAGACAGCAAAACAAGTTTTTTTCACCAGGTGCAGACAAGAAAGAACATTTTGAAAATTGCACGAACACGTACACACACACAACTTCACTTAATACAGATACTCCTGTATTCCACTTAAAACATGTTTGTTTTTAGATTAAAATACATGTACATTTGAGAGGAACACCGTGCAGATTTTCCTTCTACACTCTGACGTCAGTCAGTGATGTATGTAGTCATGAAATCCCCTTGAAATCTGATCACAAGTGGTTACAGGAGGCACACTTGAAATGCAACTACCAGGTGTAAACACCTGTAAATAGTAAAAGAATATTGTATTACCTTCACTACTTGTTAGTGTAAAATCTCAACCACTATTAAAAAAAAAACTAAAGATTTCCAAAATATTTTGAGAGGTGAAAAGTAGGTTTTTCACAAATACAATTTATAAGTATTGTTGAGTCATATTAGGGTTACACCATTTGACAACTTGAAGCCTTAATACAAATCTAAAGTCAAATTATATTGAATGTCTCTTATGCTCACAAAGTTTTCATTTAATAGATAAAATACAGTAAAACCGTACAGTAATATTGTGAAATATTATTATTACAATATAAATTTACATCTATTTTATTTTAATATATTTTACAATGCAATTTATTCATATGATGGCAAATCATTCTAATACTGTATGCTGATTTGGTGCTCAAGATAGATTTATAATAATTACCACTGTTTAGTGTTGTTTGAGGAACCCGTGAAAAAAAAATTCAGGATTATTTGAAGAATTGCAAATTCAATAGAACAGCACATTTAAAAAAGAATAGTTTTGTAAAAAACTTAAATAGTTTTTGCTGTCACGTTTGATTAATTTAATGCACCCTTGCAGAATAAAACAAATGAATCTTTTTAAAACAAAAATCTTACTGCCCCCAAACTTTTGAAGGGTAGTGTATTTTATTTTTCTTTTAATGAAAGTTTTGTTCTTCT
Organism: Hybognathus amarus; assembly: GCA_030378365.1. Taxonomy (NCBI): domain Eukaryota; kingdom Metazoa; phylum Chordata; class Actinopteri; order Cypriniformes; family Leuciscidae; genus Hybognathus; species Hybognathus amarus. The sequence goes on from JAQIUQ010003131.1 coordinate 43,023, forward strand.
TTAGAATCTTACGATGGTTACACCCTATATCGTTTAAAGGGATACTCCACCCAAAAATGAACATTCTTAGGGTGAATTATTTATTCACCCTCAAGTTGTCAAACCTGTATGAGTTTCTTTCTTCTGCTGAACACAAAGGAAGATATTTTGAAGAACGGTTGGAACCAAACAGTTGTTTGGCATCATTGACTTCCATAGTAGAAAAAAAGAAAAATACTATGGAAGTCAATGGTGCCAAAGTTCCAATAGTTCTTCAAAATATCTTCCTTTGTGTTCAGCAGAAGAACGAAACTCATACAGGTTTGCAACAACTTGAAGGTGAGTAAATAATGACAGACTTTTCATATTGGGTGGAGTATCCCTTTAACAAGCAAACAATTTTAACAAACAATTCTGAAGCTGAAAACATGTTCATCACATCAAATATCTATTTAAGTCACTGTCAGCATGAATTGTATTTAACACATTTATAACCGAAATAATTTAGACAACAAAAAATCATCACCACATCACTTTTCTACAGATAACCAGCAGGTGGATTGTGGGAAATATGTGTCATATCATATTAGCATTACAACACTGAAATAGTTCATTTGAAATAGACGCTAGTCTGCGGATATTCACCTACATAAGGTCAAAGTGATCATACTTTCTACGTAAACCCAACGCTAACACAAATGATGTGGGATCTGTGCTGACAACAAGACTAAAGAAAAAAGACCCGTCAACAAAAATTAAGAAAAAAGAAAAAGGATTTGCACTACTACATTGTCATTATGAGAGTATCAAAGTGATGAAGTGTGAGACAGAGAGTACAAGAGCATTATATGAGTTTGAGAGAATCTCAGTTGAGTGGCTAAATAACTGCACACACCATCTGAAAGCAAGAGGCCAACCAGGGCTGGCCAAACAAAAACAGCATCATAAAAGCAACAGAGCCATTGATGAGCTTCATCAACACACAACAGACCAGCCAGTGAAGCAGAACAACAAACCAACCACTGACGAACACATATCACCTTACATGCAGAGCGGGAAAACACCAGTCTACGTCATGATTTTATGAAAATGAGAAACCTGTTTTAATTGATTAAAATACAGCAAACAGTTGGGTGAAGTTTTTACATAGGCAAATCTGTATGATCTGAGATCAAGGCTATGGCCTGATATACGACACATGAAAAGCATGCAGTTACTGTAAGTTATTGATATATCATGTTTGGCCGGTTTTGAAAGCTCTTTTTGGGAACACATTACAAAAAGCTTCTATAGGTTAATACTATGTAATGCAACAGAGCAATTATAGACTATATTTCTACAGTATTTATTCATCTTAAAGGTAATGTTTACACACAAATACATTGTTAAAGGAGTAGTTCACTTTTAAAAAAAACACTTTTGCTGATAATTTACTCACCCCCATGTAATCCAAGATATCCATGTATTTTTTTCTTCAGTCGAAAAGAAATTAAGGTTTTTGATGAAAACTTTCCAGGATTTTTCTCCATATAATGCACTTTTACTGGTAACCAAACGGTTCAAGGTCTAAAAGACAGTTTCAGTGCAAAACTGTTCAAAGGGCTTTTAAACGATTCCAGACGATGAATAAGAGTCTTATCAAGCTAAAGCTAAATGATTGCTCATTTAAAAAATAAAATAAAATAAAAATTCTAGTTTTATAAGCTCAAATGCTCGCCTTGCTCTGTTCTGTGATGCGCGTTAGTGACTCTCCTGTTCGAACTCGTTCATCAAAATGAACGAATCCTTTTCGAAGTCATTTAGTTCATGCAACAAACGAAATGAATGAATTGACTTGGAAAAATATTTGTTCATTTCGATGAACGAGTTTCGAACAGGAGAGTCACGAACACGCATCACAGAACAGAGCAAGGCGAGCATTTGAGCTTATAAAACTTAAACTTTGTTTTTTTGTTTTTTTTTTTAAATGAGCAATTGATTTCAGTTTGATAATACCCTTATTCTCTCGTCTGGAATCGTTTAAAGCCCTTTGAACAGTTTGCACTGAAAGTGTCTTTTGCACCTTGAACCGTTTGGTTTCCATTAAAGAAAAATCCATTAATGTTTTCATCAAAAACCTTAATTTATTTTCGACTGGTAGAAAGAATGACATGGACGTTTTGGATGACATGGGGGTGAGTAAATTATCAGCAAAAGTTTTTTTAAAGGTGAACTACTCCTTTAATATTTTAAGTTGTATGAAGTTGTATTAGTTGATGCACAAACGACCAAACATGAAGTATATAATAATAATAATAATAATGTCAATAGTTAATACTTTGATTAAGCAGGAATGCATTAAATCGATCTAATGTCAGTAAAGCAGCAAAACTGTTTTCAACATTGACAATAATAAGAAATGGTTCTTAAGCACCAAATCAGCATATTAGAATGATTTATGAGGATCATGCGACACTGAAGAATGGAGCAATGATGCTGAAATTCAGCTTTGCCATCACAGCAAGAAATTACATTTTGAAATATATTAAAATAAAAATTAATTATTTTAAATTGTAATAATATTTCACAATATAACAGTTTTTACTGTATTTGTATTCATTAAATACAGCCTATCAAAATAACAACAACAAAAACAGATCAGTTTTTGTGATCTTAAAATCCCAGGGGGTACTAAGTAAACAATTAAGGGTTCACAAAAAAAAAAGTAAAATACGTTTGGAAACCCCCACATTTGCATGTGAATAAAAGCTTTGAAAAGGAGCAATAAAAATACCAGTACTAATATTTAAACCTTATGCCAACAAAAACACCATGTACAAAATGATGAGAATCCTTATGTATTCAATGATGAGATAAACGTGGTGCTTTAGGAGAGCCCAATCGTGGATGGTAGCAAGAGTGTGTGTGTGTTGCAGAGATGAATGTGTCCCAGTGGGTGTCAGGGAGCTGACGTCAGTGCAGGGCAGGCTAACGCCCTCACGGCTCAGCTCATCAGCAGCAGCTGTGAGTGTGGGAAAGTCTTGGCTACTCTGCAGTCAACTCCAGCCAGTCTCACAAAGACAAGGTCAATGGCCCTTTCTAAAGTCTCATCTGACCCCTAGAGACGTTCAAATTTCACACTGAACATTAGGACTTTTCGGCTGCATTGATCTGAATTGCACATTCATGTTCTCCGGGAAAACTGTGTAATGTTTCTGCATGAAATCCCATATTGCAGAATCCATTTTAATCATTTTTTAATTTAGGAAGCACTTCTCCATCCACTTATCTGACAGATATTTATCCCAGTATCTCCCAAATCAATGCTTCAGTCCTTGAACTTGGGTACAACCCATCCTTAATGGCTCACAGTCCTGGTCATTACAGAGTTATGCCGTCTTCTGGAAAGCAGTCAGTGACTTCATGCTGAGCAGTGATTATGTCTGGCTCTCAGTCGCTGGTGTCAGGACTCTGACGGACAGGAGAGAGACTGGGGAAGAGGGTAATGTTGTCAGGAGGAGCTGGCAGGCCTGTGGAACATTCCCTTTGCGGAGGGGAATGAAGAAGAGTACCGCGCCGTTCTGTGCTTTTCACATAGGAGCATCACTTCTCTCCAAACTATAGTTACAGATACAGACCAAACCGGTTCAAGCTTCCAACGTTCCACTTGGCCGAAAAGATATGATGGTAATTGCTCGATTACAGTCTTCCAGGAAATTATGCAAGTCATTATAAGATGCTTTAATACAAAGATTCTGTAAATGGGTTGATGCATCAGTTGCAGTTTTATAAATTATTAAAAAGTGGTTATGGTGTGATAATGGAGAGTCGTTCCAAAGGGAGGGTTTGAAAGCATTTCCCAAAAATGTCGTCATGGGATGATGATTTTCATGGCCTTTCTCTCCACAGTAAAGACAATGGTCTTCAAAATGGTTCATTGTCCTGTTTTGCTAAAACCTAAACCTCACAAGAACTAATTTGATTAAGGCCTGGAACGTAGTTAAGCTTTAAGACAAGTTCCAGTTCATTGTGTGTGTTGTCTTAGTCTCAGTCTAAGCTCGCTAGCATCTGGTTTAGCCATCGCCATTTGTTTTGGAATTACTGTAGGGGGGCCTTGGAGGTGGGGTTATTCGGTGGTCAGCCAGGGTATCTGATTCGCTAGACTAGGTGGAAGGGAATCCTGTCCTGTCAAGGGATGTGCAAAACTACATATTTTCAAAATCAGTAAAGCTTTAAGTTTGAAAGGAAAGGACTGTTTTTCAAAAAGGAATATCTTGCATTTTGACATAGCATCTTAAAAACACAATAATAAATGTTGAGAAGCACAAATTATTCCCCAAAAATAATCTCTTATGCTTACCAAAGCTGAATGGATTTTATAAAAAGTACAGTAAAAACAGTAATACTACAATTTAAAATATCTGTTTTCAATATTTTTTAAAATAGATCTTAAAATAATTTATTCATGTGAAGGCAAAGCTGAATTTTCAGCATCATTACTCATTACCGTTTAATTATTTTAATGATTATGAAAAGTGTCTAAGCTCACAAAGGCTGTATTTGTTTAATCAGAAAATACAGTAAAACAATATATAATAATATATAAAATATTATTTATTTCCTGAGATGGCAAAGCTGAATTTATCACTTGATCATCGTCACATGATCCTTCAGAAATCATTCTAATATGCTAATTTGGTGCTCAAGAAACATTTCTTATTATTATCAATGTTGAAAACAGTTGTGCTCTTTAATATTATGCATCACTTACTTTTTATTTGTCAGTTTTCTTAAGGCTACTTAATAAAATGTAATCAGTTTAGTCAGTTTTATTTGCTGTAACGTCTAATTAAGCATAGGTCAAGTTTAAAACAAGAAGTCCTAATACTGATGACACCACAACCCTCTGGGACAGTTCAATAGAAAAGTTAAAAATGTATTTGAAACAGAGGTTGCAACAATGTTAAATGTACTTACTGTTACTTTTGATCAAATGAATATGTCCTTGAATCCTTGCTGAGTATTACATTCACCAGGGTTTATGCAGGTTTCACAAAGTCAAATTTAAGACTTTTTAAGACCTTTTTAAGACCATTATGAATGAAATTTAAGACCTATAGGCCTATATCACGAAAAAAATAACCTACAAAGGAAACACGTAACGAGTCTCAAAATTATTCGCAAAGTAATTTAATATATTCAAACTGAACATTTGTCGAAAATCAGCACGAAGGGCCCGTGATTTTGGAAATTAGTTCTGTTTTTGTTTTTATAAAATCCCCTATTCCAAAGCGCGTAATGTAGGTTGTTTTATCTTTCCCGCACCTGAAGGATTTAGCGATGTCAGAGTCCGGAAACATCGTTTGAAACAATGTAGGACTGGTGTCTTGTCACAGTGTGGAGAACCCAGAGCACCTCCGTTGGCTCTGATCCAAAAGCAAAATGAAAAATTCAGATATTTCAAGCCAAGTATCGCTAAACTTAAAATCCGTATTATGTCTGTCTGTGGTAACTGAGATACGCGCAAATAACACGAAACCTCAAAACTGATTGGCTGTTGCATATTGGTCTATTTTGTAGTGGTAATACAGCGAATTATATTTCAACTAGCAAGAAAAGAACTACAACCACAGAATATATATATGTATTTTAAATTCCAAAACACTGTTGGAACATTTCAATGAGATTTACATGGACGTAGGAAAATTAAGACCTGTTTAAAATGATTTAAGACCTAGAACACAATATTTCAGCAAATTTAAGACTTTTTAAGGCCTTAAATTGCGATTTAGAAATTTTAGACTTTTTAAGATCCCGCGGAAACCCTGTTCACACACACATACGCATTTTCGTATGATATCAGCAGAGCTAGGGCGAGATCATACAAGCAAAGCTCCTACATGACAGCCAAATGCTAATCGCAGGCCAGCAGCCACAGGAGTTGCCGTCATTCCCCCAAGCCAACCAACCAGATTCCAGTCACACCAGAGCGGGTGCTGTGAACAGGTGGGTTAGCTTTGCGGGGTCATCGAGGCAGGCCTAGGGCTTGGCTGCCTCTCTCTTTCGCCCAGCCTCTGCACACAGCTGGCTGGCACAGCGAAGAGCAAAGAGCTCCAGAGAGGCTGCTCTTTATGTCAGGGCTGAAATGAAAATCCTGCTGTCTGAAGCTTGATTCAAAAAGCAGTGAATGCAGTATCTGGGTGTGCGAAGTATCTCTCGCACACAAGGGAAAGAAGCAATAGTTCATGACTGTTTATGCGTCGATGTGATCAAATATTCAAACAAATGAAGCATGCAGGGCCATGCAAACGAAAATCCCAGCTGCTAAGCTTCTCTGAATTACAGCTCATCTCTCTGGGGTCACCTGCCTCCAACACAAACAGATGCTTATGACGCAGTCTGCTGAGCCCCAGCCGGTTTGGTTCACTGTGCTCTTCGGTGTCACAACACCTCCATACCATAAAAACAAAGGAGGGGACTCCAGGGCTGAACCCTGGAGGAGGGAACAAGTGTTTCCCAAAGGTTGGCCTTGACTTGTGTAATCAAGCTCATGTAAGTGTGGCACCAGGGCAATGAAACCCAAGCTGGTTGGCCAGAAAATCTGTGCCTAAAGCTGCATGTCATTGGAAAGACCAGGCTCTGAACCTCTTGATGGTGTGATCTTGCAGTTTCCACTCTTTCAAGTCACACTCCCTCCATCAAATCTGGCTTCTAGATTGGATATTTCAGAGCTCTTCCAAAGTCCAGCACACAGTGTAAAATTTGACTTGTGCTTCTAATTAGACATGTTACAGAAAATAAAACTTTCTAAAATTATCAAATTATAATAATTAGCCAGAAAATGACAAATTAAAGTAAATTGTGAAATTTAGTTTACATCAAAGCATAAATCCTTTATGAAAGACTGTCAGAAGTGTATAAATGTAATAAACATTAATACATTTAAAAGAGTGAAAGCCAGTGTTTCTGACTTCAATTGCACCATGAAGACTAAAAACAAAGAAAAAAAGTCAAATACGCCAGCAAAAATCTTTAGAGCTGAAAAACTACGAACACACGTGAGATTAATCTCTGCTAAAGTCTCTGTCTCTTCACTCATTCTTCAGGTTTTGGCTCATGGCCGCATGCTCAGAACTCGAGAGGAGCTTGCATAATAACAAACACGTTTTGCAGGAACAACAAAAATGCCACAAGCTGAGGAAGGTCAACAATATTACGTCAATGATGAACTTTTTCCCACAATGGTATGCTTCACTGACTTAATGGCCCATCGCTATTTGGCTTTGTTCAACTTTATACTCAAAAAACGACATTATACAAGAAACAAATAACCACATATCGACAGGTTTAGAAAAAGAATGAGGACATGGGCTCAAAACAAACCACACAGACAGGTTATGATCTATGTTTGTAATGAACTAATGAAACTGGCACAAATGCAGAATTATCTCTGTATGTTTGACATCATTACCATGATATGTACACTTTTCAGTTCAAATGTTTAGGGTTGGTTATACTTTTTAATGTTTTTGAAAGAAGTCTCTTTAGCTCACAAAGACTGCATTTATTTGATCAAAAATACAGTAAACCAGTTGTAATGTCAAAATGTAATTTGTTCATGGGATGGCAGTGTCTCTTGGACCTTCAGAAATCATTCTAAAATGCAGATTTGCTCAAAAAAACATTTCTTTACACATTTCTGTGGAAACTGTGATATATATTTTTTCAGGATAATGAAGTGAAAGTTCAAAATAGCAGCATTGAATAGCTAATACAAACTATGACACAAATAGTTACTTTACTGCCACTTTGATCAAATTAATGCATTCTTGCTAAAGCATTAATTTCTTTATTGAAAAAAAAAACTTACAGGTACAAACCCCAAACTTTTGAAGGGTAGTGTACACAGTTTGTGCTTAATATACATAAATAAAGGACACAAATGCATTCAGAATCCATATAAAACACACTTTGGCTAGAAATATTGATTTCATTTTCAGCCTGTTGTAACATGCGTAAAGACAATCACAAGTGAAAACATTACCTTGGTGATATTTTAAATCATCAGGATTCAACAAACAAATTAAAAACGCTATAAAAACCACAAAAAATGTTTGCAAGGCAAAAACAAAAAAGCAAAAGCAATAGGCCTACTACATGATAACCCAATTCCATCAACTGGTCAATAAGTCTCTGTGCCATCATGCCATCCTTATTGACAAATAACCATAACAAAAAGTTTAAGCAGTTTGTTAAAGTCAGTTTTGAAAGCTTATCCAATCTAGTCTTGTTCCAGAGTGAGCACATCGAAGTTCTAGCAGGAGTGTGTGACATATTGACTGACTCTCTCAAACTTCAGCTAATAGGACAGTGTGAAAACTAAAGCATGAAAGGTGATCGCAGTCTCTTTCGACCAATTCAAACTCCTCCCTGGCTTTCTATTTATTATTGTCTTCTGAAGCCTTTCATTTCAAAACAGAGGTTAAAATGAAAGCAGGATCAGAGAGGTATACAATATTTCAAACCAAAAAAAAAAAAAAACATTAGCATTTTGGGTTTATCATAAAATCTCTTATTTTCAGTTTTATTGCACCCAATATATTTAGCAGCTTAGGGCTAGCATATTGTGTCCGTATGGCAACATTAATGCCATCAGTGTACTTTTGAGATTAGATTCTGAGAGGTGAGTTTGATCCAAAGTTAAAGCACAGCACTCAATAAATCACACACCCATTAATAGTTTCAGGCAGGTGGCATTTCATATGGGTTCAGCTTCATCTGTGCCCCAGCATCCTACGAATGCCCCTAGACCTCAGCTGTTCTAATAGGGCAAATCAGGTCTTAAATGACTGTGGAACACACTGGCTATGTGCCCTTCCATCATGAACACCCTCAACACTCCCTCTCAATGATAAGCCTCTTGAGCTCAGCCTTTATTTGCCAGTCAACCAGTTTACCGTTTGTATCTTATTCTAGCAGACGATATAAAAAAATAAACTGCTACGTAGGTGATGCACAAAGTTTGAAATATTCAGTAACAATTACATTTTCAATGTTCTTGTTACATGTACTATTTATTGTAAGTAACAGGACACATTCAAATAAAAGTGTAACCAAATATTCTTTCACAAATTATTTCTGGCATTTTGACTAAACTTTGTTAGTCTGATGTTGTCTTGATGTTAATCGACAGTAGAGCTGAATTATCTCTGTATTTTGGACTTAAAGCTGCAATACCTAAGATTGCATGTCGCTAGAGGGCGCTGACATTCAAAACAACAACAACGGCTTTGCTTGATGACGACGTGGAGGAACGCGGAATGATGGGAACTGTTGTTTTCAACTCCACCGTGGATAAATCAGTCAGACGGGAATCGAAAATTAGTTGTCATGGATGAGGTAAAGTTCAGATTTCTATAAATGTTGCGTTTAATGACATGCTTGTTTTTCATTAAACTGAAATAGCCACAAGAAAAGTCAGGTTTAAAAGTAAATTAGTTATCACAGATGTTACTGTACGAGTCACTGGACGAAGCTATGGTGGAGAGGGTTTGAAGTCAAAATCGTTGCTAATGTATCCTGACTTCGCCCTATGCTGCAATACGCATTTAGTTTTGCATTAATTTACAGAAATCAGCTGCTTGAATGACAATTACTGATGTTATTAGATTTTTCAGGTGAGATTCTCAATTCATTCAGTTAACGGATGCTCTGAGGTAAAGTTTTCAGACTGCAGACTCAGCAACGATTGTATTTAATTGTACAGTACAATCATAACATAGAACAGACATTATCTTCCTTTCATGTCATTAAACATAACAATATTGCTGGCCATATACTGATGAGAAAGTGCGCGTCCGGTGTGCGATACTGGACTTTGTCCTAGACGTGGCACGGCTCTTCTCGTCTGGTGTGCGACCCCCTTTACAGCCAACAGTTCACATTCCGAGAATAATTGAAAAGAATAATTGTGCTCCATTCCATAACAAATGCGCAAACAAGCTGACATTTGTTGCTTGGTAAGACGCTAACGCACAACTATAACTTCCGCATTTGTCCAGGACTACACGTAGTATGAGCGGAAACCGAGGTAACGCCAGATTTGACGCTGATTGACTGGCGACTCCCAGCTCACCCTGCTCACACGCCCCGTTTCCTTGGTTAAAATCAAAATTTTCTCGCAATTTAAACATTGTTTGAAACATTTGGAATATTGTAAGTTATCATCTTAACTAAATATATAACACTGGCCTTGCGATTTTGGGATATTTTAATGCAAAAATCTTAGGTATTCCAGCTTTAAATAAATCTATGAATAAAGATACACAAAGTATTTGAATATTTATGGGGTATTGACTAAACTTTGTTATTCTGAATGTCACCTGGATGTCAATGAACGCTTCAGCAAATTTTCATGTAAACCTGAAATAAACTAATAAATAAATAAAATAATAATAATAAATAAAACAAATAAGTAAGTAAATTACTAACTATTGGGCAGAAATAAACAAATAAATGGATACATAAAACATAAAAATAATATGCCAAACAATACGGATTAAAAATGGTATCAAAATCGAACTTTTGGTAACCAAGTTTTTAAACATTCTTCATAAAACTTTCTTGACTTTGCCTGGATGTTGATCTACTACACTACTGCTGAATTGTCTCAAATTCAATACTATGATAAAATCTATTATTAGCAATTTTTTATTTGACAGACTGCAATTAATAAAAAATGAGAACGTACATAAATATGGTGATATGCAAAAAAAAACTGAAAACATTCTTTAGCACTTTTTTCTGCCCTCCTGAATAAACTTTATCAGTCTAAAGTCACCTAATTGTTGAAAGGATTTTCACGATGAAGCCAATGTGCAATACTGGGAACCATAAAACAGTGTTCCGAAATGTTACAAAGCATAATCTAAGATCGACTCTAAAGTAGCCTTTGACTTCCCTGTTGTCACCAACAAGAGCTAGTCATATATTTTATGAAAGTGACTTTGAAAGGAGAGGGCAATAAATATTGTTTCCTGACAGACAGACGTTTATGCAGCAATTGCCTTGTAAATGAAGGCTGAACGAACACAGGCACTGTTCCTTATAGCTCGATGGAACAGAAGACGCACACACACGATGGTGTGTCTACGACAGCCTCGCGCAAAACTGATCCTCAGAGTTTCTCCAGAACTCAGTGTTAACATTACACCCCATAACATCTCCAAAACATCAACATACTGGATACAACATGTCAGGCCCTGGAATCTTTCGCTCCGCGGAGCACGGCTCATGCCAGACTGATTTGTGTCAAGTAAGGCCAAACACACAAACAAGCGCTGGCAGAGAAGCGTCCTCTCATGCGGAGGGGAAAGACAGTCGGAGCACAACAGGAAAACTCTACCTGATATGGCCATGGCTGCCAGATAGGCCCAGGCTGGAGGCCTTGTAAGGGAACATCTGGCTTTATCTTAGAATCAGTGCGGACAGACCTCTCACATAAACACAGGCGCTGCAGATCTCTAGTCACTAACAAGCCTGTGAACAGTGCCGAGCTGCCATCTATTAGAGAACCCAGAGAAATCACCTGTTGACAAGTGAATCATTTACAAACAAGTGGACGCTCAGGGCCACAGGCTTCTTAACTGCTTATCAAAGCGATCGTATAACCACAAGTTCTTCCTGCGTAAAGGGTTAGTTCACCCAAAAAATCTAAATCATGTCATTAATGACTCACCCTCATGTCGTTCCAAGCCCGTAAGACCTCCGTTCATCTTCGGAACACAGTTTAAGATATTTTAGATTTAGGCCAAGAGTTTTCTATCCCTCCATTGAAAATCTATACACGGTACTGTCCTTGTCCAGGAAGGAAATAAAGACATCATCAAAGTAGTCCATGTGACATCAGTGGGTTAGTTAGAATGTTTCGAAGCATCAAAAATATATTTTGGTCCAAAAAATAACAACATTGTATTCATTTTGGGTGAACTAAACCTTTAACTCTTTCTTACATATCCATCATATCTATCAGGGCCGTGCACAGGGGGTGATTGTGCTACCCTTTGATTGTGCTAATTCGCTCCAGGTTTTCCCGCTTGCTCCGCAGTCCTCACTTTACATCTCGCAATTCTGACTTTATTTCTCAGAATTGCGAGATATAAAGTCGACAATTGCGTGATATAAAGTCAGAATTGGGTGTTAAAAGTCAGAATTGCATGATATAAAGTCAGAATTGCGAAGATATAAACTATTTTGAGGGAAAAAAGTTAGTGTTTTTTTCCCCTTAGAATTGGCTTGATGACTCGCAATTACGAGTTTATATCTCACAATTTGAGAAAAGATGTCAGAAATTCAACATATAAACTCGCAATTATGTGTTCTAAAGTCAGAATTGCGAGATGTAAACTCGCAATTGTGAGAAAAAAATTCTAAATTTTTCTCAAATTCCAGAGTTTATATCTCACAATTTTGAGAAAAAGATGTCAGAAATTCAACATATAAACTCGCAAATATGTGATATAATGTCAGAATTGTGAGATGTAAAGTCGCAAGTGTGAGAAAAAAGTCGCAATTTTCTCCGAATTGTGACTTTATAACACCCAATTCTGACTTTATATCACACAATTGTGACTTTATCACACAATTGTGACTTATATCACGCAATTCTGACTTTATATTTCGCAATTGCGACTTTATTTCTCACAATTCTGACTTCATATCTCACAATTTTGAGATAAAAAGGTTGCAATTATTTATTAATTTATTTTTATTCAGTGGCGGAAACAAGCTTCCATACAAGACAGTGGTTGAATCTGCGAAAATATTAATTATTTTTGTTTGGTTTTTGCATTTATGTCGGTAATGTTTTGCTCTTGGTCTTCTACTAGTGCTAACAACTTGTACAACATATCCACGTTATAATTAGCTAAGAATTATTTTGTAATAATTTGTGTTAACAAGCAACCACCACCTTAGTGCCCCTTTTTTGGGCCAAGTCCACTGCCCCTCAAAATGTCTGTGCACAGCCCTGATATCTATAATGAACTGGAAATCAAGGGTCTCAAACTCATGACCTGGTGGATCACTAACTAGGTGATGCATTCCACTAACAGCCAGTTGAACAGTTACAACAAAATCAGTGTTAACAAAATGACCACCATTTTTTAAGTAAATAATTAATACTTAAAACATGTATTACATACACTGTAAAAGTGATCAATTGACGACTTAAAAAGTGAGGAAACCCATTGCCTCAAAATTCTTTAAGTAAATGAGCGTCATAAATAAATGAAAAAATTAAGTTATGTCGATTTGTCAAGTTCACACAACTTAATTATTTCAATTACACACAAAGTTTATTACTTAAAAATGTTAAGATAAAGAGTTTATTCACTTTTTTAAGTTCAGTCAACTAATCACTTTTTACAGTGTAATGCATTATAATATATATAATTATAAATATAATATAATTGTTGTAATAATTGGAATTAACAAAATTATACATATATTTTATAAATACATAAAGTAAATAACATTAGGAATAATACATAAATAAATATCAAATAATTGTATAAATAAAAACAAAATAAATTACATTAGGCATAATAAATAAATAAATAAATATCAAATAATAAAACAATGTATTAAAAAATAAATTTGTACTTTCTAGATCAAACTAGCAGTTCAGTCAGAAACATGTATCTGGCTATGATGTAACTGTGAGAAAAAATATATAAAAATACATGGCAATCAATTAATTCAAGTACAAGTAATATTTAATTTGGGAAGCAAATGAAGTAGTTGGACGAGCTGTGCAGTGTATCAAATATAGAAACGCCTTCTAGTGTAGACAGCACTGACATTGACTATGTTGGGAGAGATCTCATGTTGTGACAGATGGGCGTCGTCTAACTTTTTTGATGTATGAGAGCAAGCAGGTAAGTTTGTTGTCCTAGGGTACAGTTTATATTTGTGTTTAAGGCATGTACTAAGCCATGTAGATATAGCCTACTGTGGTTCAGGCTACTGTTTAACCAACCTTTAGGAGAACTGAGGTAATCTGAGGTTTCTTTGAAAACAGCATGTATCCCAGTTCAGACTTGCATGTGAATTAATAGAATTTTTTACCAGCATATAAATTTAATTTTCTATAGGAAACAACAGCATCCATAAAAAATTACTTTAAACACACAGCTATGTAAAGGCAAGATACTACATGCAAAAACACTGCTTTTTCCACCACTACATTACACTGGTTAATTTTGAGATTTTGAACTATTTGGCTTTTCATAACAAAGGAAACATCTACAATACACTTTTAACTCCTTCCCAGCCAGAAGGAAAATTTCAGCCATTTATGAGACAAAGCATCCCCAAAATTTGGTGAAAATGATTAAAAATGCTAGTGGTGGCTGGCAAAAGAGTTAAGAGTTTATTTTATTGCATTTATTCAATTTGTGTCTGTAGATTTATATTACAATTTCAATAATGGCCATTTTTCCAAAAAAAACATTGTTCTCATGCACTGAACCAAAAAACTTCAGTGGCACTTGCACTTACATAAACAAAACTTTACAGTTAGATATCATTTTATACAATATTTTATTTCTTAAAAACATTTCTGGCTATTGACAGTATTTTCTTATTTAATGATAAAGAGATAGCCAAACTAATATGTAAACAAAATGAAACAAGAATATGAACCAGGCTTTATGCAAATGTTCAAGTTTCTGTTTTGCAAATGTATGCAAATTGGTGCATATTAGTGATGAAGCTAGCGATGTCAAATTCATGTGATAGGCAATATTGAGATCATATCAGATATATGGTGATGATTAAGTTATATTTAGAAATGTAAACAACAAGAAATTTTAGTAAATAGAGATCTACACAAATACAGATCTAAAAACGCAAGCAACACAGTAGCGAAGCAGACAGGCAAGACTGGTGTTGTTAAGCATTGACCACACAGGGGCTATTGAAAAAAAAGCAGCGGGCAGCAAGGAAAAGCTCTGAGGGCGGAGAGGGGATCAGGGCAGGAAAGGTCAGCATCTAGTGTGACGCTGTAGTATGTGATGCCTGCCGTTCTTTCACTGTGGGATCTCACATGTGAAAACAGGACTTCACGCTCACATGTTCTCTGTCTTACACACAATCTGACCAAGAAACTACACCGACCCTTCCTCAAACTCACTGGCACAGCAGCAGTGTTATGATCTCACACCTGACAAGCTGTTTACTCAGTCTGCTGTCAATCAAACACGAACCAAAGTATACTGGCCAAAACACTTTAGGATAAAAGGATTTTAGGATTGTGCCTTCTTGTCACCAATGTGAGTGTAATGATTTGTTTTATGAGAAACATAAAGTGGTCCTTTGTTACAGGAGTGTGTTCTGGTCTGGATGAAGAGTCCAAATCATGACAGTAGAGTGTGAAAGAGAGTGTACGCATGAGTAGGAAGAACACTGTGTATGTCAGTGCGTATGTGAGAAACAAGGCCTAGAAAAATCTGAATTACTGCCATCATACTAAAGAAGACCTCTTCCACCCTCTGATGTCCAACATCAGTTGATCAGCTTTACTCATAGGCCAAAAAACACATAGCTCTTTGAAAGATGTCAGGTTTGTATTATAATGGTATTATTTATTACAAAAAAGTAAATGAAAGTCAAAATGGTATAACCAACATGCAAAAGCCATTTTCATATCATGACAAAATTTCTCAAAGGTTTGGGCTCAGTAAGTTTTTTTGTGTGTGTGAAACAAATGAATACTTTGTCAGCTAGGGTGTAATAAATTACAAATCACAAATGTAAATCTGTGAAAAAAATATATATATAAATCACAAATGACCGCAGATAAAGATATTTTAAAGGGGTGATGAACTAAGAAATAAATTTTTCCTTGAGCTTTTGAGATCTAAGAGGTCATCATATTATAAGAATATCCTGTAAGTTTCAGAACTGAAAAAGTCCTTGTTAGTCCAATAAAAGCTTTTATTGACACCAGTCTCAGCAAACGACTCATTTTGAAAAGTGGGGAAATATGACGTCAAAGATGATAAAACACCACCCCCACAGAAGAAGATCAACGCCTACTTCAACACGGCCGCTTTAGCCCCGCACACCGATTCGCGCATTACACGCATAGCTAAATAACATACATGCCTACCTTGTGATAACAAACCGGTTCGGGCTACTGAGCAATACAGAATATTGTGCAGTGCCTGGTTGTGGAAAACAGTCGCTGCATAAGCTTCCTGTGGATTCCAATTGACCCTTCGCTAAGCCACGCCCGAAAACCGCCACTGGCCAATCGTGTCGGTTATATTTGACGGTTATTTGGTCATAATGATATAACGTAAAATAAGACGATTAAAGACAAGACAAAGGCTCACTGACATACTTTAAAATATATTTCAGCATTTTGTTAATCAACGTCCTACTAACGTTACCCCTGACTAACTAACTTTAACCCAATCCGATCGCGGCTCTCTCGGTATTAGTTTTGTTCCACAAGATTTATGGATAAACTGTTTGATTTATAATTATTAGGATTTTCACATACCCTGCTGTGCATGAACATAGCTGTTCCTCAATTTGTGTGTTTCCCATTTGAATGTCAGCATATGAGGCGGTTGCTGCTTGTGCTGGGACAAGAACGTTAGGCTTTAGCTTCAATTTTTGAGAAATTATTCTCTAATCGGTTGCAAATTATGTCGTGAATATATCCCTAGAATGCAATACTGCAGTCCCTTTTGTCTCGTTCTCTCAGATATTTCACTTTTTCACCGAAAATGACTAATTATCTCATTGGGAATGTCTGACACCGGTGCAGACACACTGTAATAGATGTGCCAGCTGCGAAAGCTCTGACAGGCATAGCAACAGTAACTAGGGAGGGCGGGCTAAGCGAAGAGGTCAATTGGACTGCATGGATAAACTTTAACTTTAATGACGTTCCAGCTGATGAGGTAAAACATCGTTGTCACAAGACACAGGTCGAGACTGGATTTGCAGACCGATTAAGAGTAAAGAATGGTGCTGTGCCGTCTATATTGAATCTGACTAGTGGTGCAACGGATCATCATTGATCCGTGATTCGTTCGGAACAATGTCTTCGGTTCGGCACACACGTGATCCGCGGATTGATTATGAAAAAAAAAAATAATGTGCGCATGTTCAGTCAACACAAAGCTTCCTCATGGCGAGCGGAGGAACGGAGAAGCTCTGAACGCCCCGCGTCATTTAAATCACCTAAATGGGACCATTTTGGGTTTCCCATCAAATATAACATGAAGGAAAGAGGTTAGTAGATAAAACCGAGTGTGTACGGCACTGTGGCACAAGAAAGCCAGTGGAAACACGTTAAGCATGGCCGCGACATCACCCCGGTGTTTCACTGACAGGAGTGAAAACGGAGGCTGCTCAACAACCGTTTTTGTAGCATTTACTACAAAGAGCCGTAGATCACTGACCAGCTGAGCCAAATCGCGTTAAAATTCGAGGACATATCGCCAGCGATATTTAATGCGATATGGCTCAGCTTGTCAGTTAATTACGGCTCTTCAGAGCTCTTTGTAGTAAATGCCGCTCCATCTGAAAGCAGGTGAAGGTGATTTACTGCTAATCAAGGAACCGTCTTTAGTGATTAGATGCGCATAACAACATTGTGCAATTAATCGTGCAGCCCTAGTTGCACCCCTAAATCTGACAGGAAATGTGCAACAGACGGACTCTGGGTCGAACATGTATGGGCGAATGCGGTTGCCATTTTACAACATTGGACGTTTTCCCCAGACGTGCATCGACGGGTGAGTTAAACTCATAATAATATGTAAAACTGTAATCCACTCGCAGCAGTGGGCGTTTACTTCCAAGTCTTCATTGCGACACGCCCAGAAAAAACAACCGTTTTTCAGGTAGGCTCACAACTTGGGTACAAAATAGCCTATTACATATTCATTTTGATGTTTTTGAATGCAAAAACCAAGCGAACCTCATAAGTTGACCTCAGACAACAATATAATAAAATTTAAAAAGCCAGTTCATGACCCCTTTAAATAAATGCTGTTCTATTGAACTTTCCACAACAACAACGAGCACCCTCCCCCTCAGAGTACATGGACAATAGAGGTAAAACAATATAAATACTGTTCGTTTTCTCACACAAACCGCTTGTTTCAGTGTCTTAGGCCATCAATGTGTACTTACATTTACGAGTCATTCTCTGTGCATGCTCTTTGAGTAGGACCCCATATACCTCCATTATATGACTGACAAGACAGGAGCGGTTTGAGCTAAAAATATCAAAATTGAAAATACTGTGGAAACAAAGACACCTACATCTTGGATGCCCTTGAGGTAAGTTAAAACATATCAAAAAATAATTTCAAATTGACCGAAAAAGTAGACAAAATACCAAACACTCCAAAATCTAGAGATGTGTCTCGTGTCATGTCATTTAGTGTGAGCATTATTTATCATGTCACTGTGATGACTCAGTGTTCAAATATCAGATATAAACCCCATGAACCCAAACAGAGAGCACTCTCACACGCAAACCACCATCACCAGAGCTCGGTAGAACACGGTGTCTCTTCAGAGAAAGCACATACACGGACTGATGCTAGTTGTTCAGTTATTTAAAAAATAAATACAAAAAAAAGGTTTTAAAAGAAAAATGCAACAAAAAAGGGTTTAGGGAAATAAAATGCATTAGGTATCTGGCTATTAACTAAGGTGAATTAGTTTATAAAAGGGAAAAAAGTACTTTGGTTGGCCAAAGTCACATCTTAGGAATGTGTAACCAGAGGACGTTTCTTAAGAGAAATCTCCTCAAGATTACTAATTGACTAGGTTGATTCTCCGGGCAAGATTAGCAGTGTTTCAGCTTCTAAATGTTTCCAGAAACTAATCAAAAGCAAATATTTGACAAAGAAACATTAACATGGATTCTAATTTAAGTAATTTGTGATTACTTGGAAAAAATCAGGATAAAATGATGCATTTGAACTATTAACACCACTGTAAAACCAATTAAGGTATGATAACTAATTTCAATCGAGGAAACCGGTTGCCTTAATTCATTTAGGTTTTGAAACTAATAGTTAAAAGTACTGCAAACTTATTTCAGGGAGTTAACTGAAAGAATATTTCCTAAATACAATTAAACTCCACTCAATTTTTCTATGTTGCTGAAACTTAACTGTATTCGATTAAAACCATTTCATTTAAAAACATTTACTCTATTCTCAGATATCTGCTCATATAGATGGTTAGCTAGCTAGCTACTTAGCAAACTGGCCAGGATTAGGGCTGAGTTCAATTAGGACATTTAAGTAGCTTTTATAAACATAAAAAAACATTACTGGTGTGCATCTTGAGACAAATCAATGGCAATGACACATTAAGATATGTCAGCAAGTTCCCTCATTAGTGGCTGTTTCTATGGGCCGCTACATGGAAGCAGTCTGCCATATTGGATTGGTTAAAGCACCGATCGGTGAACACATGAGGCGAGAGCAAGTTGACTGTACGTCGTGCAACCAGAGTTAGACACATGTATGCATATCTATACCTGTATTAACTAAACCCATTAAATTAAAAAAAACATTAACAACAAATCCTGCTAGCTCGTATCGAACAAGAGATGTGCTAATATGACAAGAGACTGTGTGATGTGTTTATAATTAAGTGTAGTTACAACTGTGTATTTCAAATTTTTATGTTTTTGTATTTCATATATCTTATTACTGCTATATACTGTAAATATTGCAAGGGCTGGTTTTGAGTTTTCCCTAAGCAAACATTTGTTGATGTCTCATTATTAAAAGACAGTAAATAATATTTTTATTTACCCAGAGAAAAACAAATTAACCATTATCATGCCTTAGTGTAGCTACTTCGACATGTGGTGTCAATTTGCACTAGCCAAACAACATCTCGAAAGAGCAAGGCATGTGAGGAATGCAAAAAGAATACTTTCCACTTGATCCCAATGGGCTTTAAAACTGTTATCATGATACAGACAATCCAATCACTTTTTAGGAAAAGCTAAACTGCGCACAAGCACCTAATGAGTTATAGGCATCGAGAACATCCCCAAAATAATATATGGGACTGGAGCAGCTCCTGCTGAAACAGTGACTAAATCATGTTAAACCTCAGTCCTTGTCCTAAGTCCGAGCGAACATCAATCGAAAAATCTGCCTCATTCAGGATTCTAACATTGCCAAAACAACCACTGAAAGATCTTTTGATCCTTCTATCCTATTCTAGATCAGATTAGCATGCAATCTCATTACAACCACCAATTTAAACAAACATTTGAGATCTTCAATGGGGTTCAATATAAAACCTTAGGCTTCTTGACTTAAAGGGAGTAGTTCACTTTAAAAAAAAACTTTTACTGATAATTTACTCACCCCCATGTCATCCAAGATATCCATGTCTTTCTTTCTTCAGTCAAAAAGAAATTAAGGTTTTTGATGAAAATATTCAAGGATTTCTCCATATAATGCACTTTACTGGGTAACCAGACGGTTCAAGATCCAAAAGACAGTTTCAGTGCAAACTGTGCAAAGGGCTTTATACGATTCCAGACGATGAATAAGGGTCTTATCGAGCGAAACGATCGCTCTATTTAAAAAAAAAAGTTTTAGTTTTATAAGCTCAAATGGTCACCTTGTTCTGTTTCTGTGATGCGCGTTCGACTCTCCTGTTCGAACTCGTTTATCAAAATGAACAAATCTTTTTTCGTGTCATTTGGTTCATTCAATGAACGAAATGAACGAATTGACTCAGAAAAAGATTAGTTCATTTTGATAAACGAGTTCGAACAGGAGAGTGCTCTACATGCATCACAGAACAGAGCAATGTGACCATTTGAGCTTATAAAACTAAAACTTTGTCATTTTTTTTTTAAATGAGCGGTTGTTTCGCTTGATAAGACCCTTATATCCAACGTCTGGAATCGTTTAAAGCCCTTTGAACAGTTTGCACTTTGCACTGAAACGGTCTTTTGGACCTTGAACTATTTGGTTACCAATAAAGTGCATTATATGGAAGAAAAATCCTGAAATGTTTTCATCAAAAACCTTAATTTCTTTTCGACTGAAGAAAGAATGACATGGACATCTTGGATGACATGGGGTGAGTAAATTATCAGCAAAAGTCTTTTTAAAAGTGAACTACTCCTTTAATTTTAAGAAGAAATGTCTTAAATGATGGCATACTATCATATTATTTATTTATTTTTTCTACTGATAAAGTAAGTTTGAGCTGTTTAATTAAATGAAATACATTTTATTATAAGAAAAAAAAAGAATGTATTCATTCTAACTAAATCCATAAGATGATCCCAAGCTGGAAAGTTTCTGACAGAGATCTATAAGGTTCAGAACACTCTGATCAGTGGTGGATTTTCATTCCCTTGAAGTCCATTTTTAAAATGCTTTCATTGAATTCAAACATCATATGAAACGGGCATATGTTCACATAAGAGTGTCTTAATCACACTGTCTTAATGATTCATAAAGGTTCCTCTGCCTACGTGCAGTGAGGGTGTAACGGAGTAACGTCAAGCCAGCATCCGTGGCGCCCCGAGCAGGTTTTACCTCAGCGGCCTGTCATCGAGTATACAGGTGCCCATTAGAGCACTGAGCTCCTTTTGTCCTGTGTGCCATGATGCTGAGAGCGAACATGATACGGGCCGCGGCAGGGATCGTGATAGGGCTTCTGGTCATACATCCCTTCCTATGTATAAGCAGGGCCGTGTATGCCGTCATCGGGTTTCTGGGGGTTAGGGATCAGATCTTTCTGTCAGGCACCGGGCCGTGCCAGGGAGCTTTAGCTCTGCCTCCTCAGCCCATGAAGCGAGCGCCTGTCGGAGTGCAGCTGAGAAAGGCTTTGCCGTGCTCCTGTATCATCCCTGTTGCACAGCACTGTGGGAGCCCTGCAGCTGCTGCAGTCATTCTCCGGGCACGAGCGAAGATGAGCATCACGCTTCATTTCCCAAGAGGCCATTCCCTTTAAAAGCATTTCAAAGAATGAGATAAAAAGTTTAAAAAAAAATCCAAATGGCCTGAAAAAAAACTATATCATCCAAGTGAATGTACTCTGACTATTTTCTGTCTTTATTTTTAAATATAATAACACAAGTCATTTATCTTATCATTAATACAGTAATACTGTTAAATATTATTACATTTTAAAAAAACAGTTTTCTATTTTAATGTATTTTAAAAGCCATTATTCCAATCTTCAGTGTCACATGATCTTTCAGTAACATGCTGATATGGTGCTCAATTTGTTTTATTATTATCAGCAATTTTGTGCATTATTATGCAACTTGCATTATAAATGTACTTTTGTCAATGTAATGCATCCTTGCTGAATAAACAAATTATATACAGATTATATATATATATATATATATATATATATATATATATATATGTATGCAATTTGAATATGCATTTTTTGCTCTCTCTTCAAGCACTGCTATATTTCTCTCTGACGTCTTTTCGGGAAAAAGTACAATCAGCAATCAAAGCTCACTTGCCTGTTTCTTAGAGGCCTCTATTCATTAACCTGGTGGGGAACTGTGTGTGCGTCATACGTGGCCGTTTGGGTGGGCCACGATTCTGATTTAATCTCAGCGTAGTGCCACCACCACCACCAGAGTGTGTGTCTGTGCGAGAGCTCACTGAAGTAACGAGTCTTCTTTGCTAATGGCCACGTGATTCCCACAGACGCCTATCACACTCTTCATTAAGCCACATGCTTGAGTGGCCTTCTTATCTCTCATGACAGCTCACGTCATTCATAACACACACGAGCGAGTACACAAAGCCCAAAAGATACACACACAATTTAACAGACAGTACTTTTATGCCTCATTACTTACATTTGTGATTATGTTTTTCTACAGCCATCTATAACTTTTTAACTTAGAGGACATTTTATGCCATGAACCAATCAGAATGTCAATGTGTAACTATGTAGACAGACCTCCAAGAAACTTATTAAATGTCAAGTAGTAAAAGTCATTTTAAGCAAAGAGACATAAAAATGGTATATTATATATTTATTTATTTATTTTTAATAAACTTTTGATAACAAAACCTGGAGTATACATTTAAGAGTAAACTTGCATTCATAATTTTAAATTTAATCTAAAATATCGCAGTCCTAGTTTAATAGTTTCATACATTTCACTTTTGTAGAAAAAAAATGTACTCTAAAATTTTAACCATACTCAGACAAAAAAAAAAAACGGACAGGATCAAAGCACAACTGCAAAATAGTAATAAAAAAAGGTAGTAAAAAGTCCTGGTAAAAACACTGGAAACATCTGCCTTTAACCATTTCATCTGTTTAAAAGTAGGACTTCCTGACCAGCATAAACAAAGTCGAGAGAATTCAGGACGAGGCTTGTGCGAGAGGGGGCGAGACGCCGTCGCCGAAGTCAGGGATTTTCTTTTGACACTAATGATTGACTTTTCCCCTCCTGTGAAATGCGACTGACGTCATCATCACAGCTAAAGCTCAAAACAGGGGATGGGGGAGGGGGGCTTGCTCAAAGGGCTACATTTTATCAGCATTACATTTTCACAGTCAAAAACTTTTAATAGAAAAGGAAACATTTGGAATATTTAGGTCAGTTCTTCCAGGAGTTCAGCTTTCTGTAGGGTAGTGAGTAACAGCGTTTCATAGTTTTGCCCTCTTTCAGTGGGGTTCGCTCTCAGCAGCTAAACACACAGACCTTCCTCTGTAGCCACCACTGACGTCAGCAGTCACCTAGCAACAGTCTTTTGATGTAAAAGCAGCAGTGCTGACACTGTTTTCAAATAAGACAGAAACAGAGAGAGAGAGAGAGAGAGAGAGAGAGAGACAGATGGTCAAAGAAAGAAGGAAAAAGGAGAGCAGCAGCGCTTTTAAGATACTTGTGTTTCAAAGGCATAATGCATTACCACAGTAATTTAATGCTTCCATGAACGCACACATATATGCAACTTTGTGTTAAATAATAAACTTTCAAATCAGACACATTTTCTTGTCTACACAGAATAATTCACATAAAACACATATTTAAAAAAAGTATTCATCATGAAAATTATACTACTTTAAAAAAATAAGTCATTTATTACACTGTAAAAAAATATTTTCAAGAACATTTTTTCTTTTGTCAAATCAACTTAAATGATTTATTTAGTTGAGATAACTTATTATTTTGAGTTTCTGATGATTGAATTAATCTACTTCATTGTATTAACTCACTTTTTCCAGTTAAGTCTACTTAAAATTACGGCAACCAGGTTACTTACTTTAAGTTCAACCAACAATATTTTTTTAACAGAGTATTTTTAAATAAATTTGTGAAATTTAAATTGCGAAGTGTAACTACTATAAAAAAAAATAAATCTTGCACTTTCATTCTCAGGTCATGAAAATCCAACACCAAATGCAATCGCGATCTTTAAGCAAATTTGACACAGGCTTCCTGAGCTCAGTAATTCACCCATGAACTCTACATACGACCCACAATTCCCTTCTTTCTGTCAGACCTGACCATGTGTTCGACCTCGCAGCCGTTCAAATGAACAAACAGTTTTTTCAAATGCAGCACACACATACAAGGATCAACAACCTCCTTGTGGACTTAAGAGCTACTAGGCCACCTTAAATGTTTGAGTGTCTGGGAACCTTATGGTGCAATAAACCTTTCCTGATAAGCCATGCAGAAAATCCCTGGGCCTACTTAAAACCAATAAGATGTGCCAATTGTGTGGCTAATATAAAGAGGGGAGGTGTGCCAGACGTCCCCTGTTTAGACCCATGGGTGCCACTTTCAACCCTGTCGTCCACTAAGGGAAGGTGTGAACCTGTCACTTTAACACATCCAGGAAAAGCCACTTATCTCTCAACTGTTTCCATTAATGTCCACAAAACATGTAGACCGAAAGCATTGCATTGATATGGCGAGTGAGAGAGTGCACGCACACACACACACAGTTGTGGAGAGAGAGGCCAGATAAGAAGTTGAGGAAATGAGGAACCACCAGAGTACAATTTGACAAGAGTTTGGCTTGGACAGCTTGTCCTCAAATATTCCCCCTGTGCTAAATTAATAATATTTATCAATGTTAATCATGTCAATCACATGTAATGTATTAAAGGAACCACTGCTGCACTTGCGAGGGAAAGCTGAACGAGACATCAAGACAATAAAAAACCAAGGAGGTAAGAAGAGAAAAAAATGGTAGTATTAAATAAAAGTTATAGATGTAGCCTACTTTTTTTTAAAAAAAGTGCCGGTGAGTTAGTAACCTAACTAACAGCGGCACTTCAACACTTTAAGCAACCGCTGCTCAGCTCGCTCAGCCAGCATGAAAAACTAAAGAGCTGCAAGCTAATTGCTGGCGATCATGACGCAAACGGTTTCCAAGGTAACAGTTTTGGAGTAGCCACTCCAGCATTTCCTCATCTGTTTGCACTCACACCAGCAGGCTGACAATGCACTCGCTGCATCCTGTTTCAGTCTGCAGACAGAAGCGGTGCTGATCTCTGTTAACCCCTTCCTCTTCAACACACTACGCTACTTCTTACTTGCGCTACATGTGCTGTCATCTTGTGAGGTGGAAATCTGGGAGAAAAAAAAGAGGGCTTCGTAAAGAGGAACAGCTGGTTTTATGTTACGCTTCTACGCGTCTACCTTAAAACGCAACAGACAACTTACGAACTGAGAGACACGCAAAGAATGCGACGGAAAGCATCAACCTTTGAAATATTCCAGCTTGGCACGGTTCCTGGCACAACAGAACACATTTATCTACTGCTCCCCTCAATAAAGAGCACATTTCACATTAAAACCAGCCAAACACATTATTAGATAATCAAACACGATTACATCGTGAATGCACTGTAAATCTAGCTGAGACTAACCAAATTTTTTAATTCAACAGTAATAGGTGAATCATTATTATAACAAAAAAAACCATCATGGGGGGTTTCTTATAAAAAAACTGTTGTTGATTTAATAAATTAATTATTATTATAGGTTTGTTATTAAATAAGAGTGATGTGCAGTGTAAAAAGCTTTCCTCACTGTCGGCTAGCCACTACTGCTCATTTTAAATAGGGAGAGGATTTGTTAACCAGTGTTAACAGATACAACACGCATAACCACCAATAATGCAAAAGGATGCCAGTTCCTCTGAAAAAAACAGCCTGAATATATAACTTAATCCCAAAATTTGAGAATAGTTTTCCAATTCCTCAAGATCCACACACACACCACCTCATTCAGAGAATGAGAGCAAAAGCACACTTTCCCTCTAATAATAGAAATAGATCACAGCAGCGCCTAATCTCACTCATAATAAGGCCAAGCCTCTCCATTCTCTTTTCACTTTTTTTAAAAGGCATTCTCAGGGATTCACACCCTTTCTGTTTCACGTCATCCTTTTCATTTATGAATGTGAATTGCATTTTTGAAATGTACTGTTATCATTGTTTTTCAAGCTGTCATTTTCATCTAAGAAAACAATAGTAATATTGAAACTATCACACCTCTACGAGAAAACACACTCACACACAGACCGGTTTATCATGTCTCTGAGCTCTCGGTATGGACGGAGTGTTCTCTACTCCAATCATGCCTTTGAAGAGGCAGTCAGTAAATTGTACATGGCAATAAGTAAAACTTGGCCTTTTTTCTGCAGACATACTCTCATACGTCACCACTTAGTGACGTCAATGTTATATCATTCCACATGGCATTAGTGCAGGAGAACGTGACAGCTGAGAGGAGCTCCACTCCACTGTTCCACCGTCTCACACACACACACGCACGCACCTTTTCTCTCTCGCTCTCTCTTTCTTGGTCTTATATTTAAGGGTTTCTTAAAAGCATTATTTTTACAATTGTGTATATGGCTGGAGCCTGGTAATGCATTTTAACTAATAAGGGATTGTACTTTAATTACAAATTAAATCATAGATGTTAAAAGAGTATTTACAAAAAAAAGAGAAACAAATTAAATAAATTAGAATAAATAATAAAACTAATTTTACAATTCAATAATTCACACAAAAAAAATACTGCTGACTGTTACAATAACTCCACGCTTACTGTGTGACGGCCTTTGTCTTATACTATTTTTAGTCCTCTATATTATTACAGTAAATCACAGCAACAGCTGATATTTCAAAAGTCTCAATGAGACAAAGACTGTGGCACAACAGCATTGTTGAACACACCATGGCAGAAGGCCATGTAATACCACACAGGGTTTATTCCTTAAATATACACACGCACACTTCATGCTGATGAGTGACTGCAAATGCTTCTGCTTAATCCAAAATAAAATGTAGAGACTGAATCACAGCCTGAAGAACACCAGCTCTGTATTTATTCAAAGATAAACACACTAGTGTCACGTTCGGCAGGAGAGGACATTTCCATATATTAAACTTAACAACTAATGGGGGAAGCATCAACTTTGCCAAAGAAAGGTAGAATAAGATTTGGGCATAAAAAAGCCTTTGTATCGAATGAAAATATTCACTTATGCGATTGCTCTTATTTTTGAGTAGCTTATGTTAGGTGATGATGTTTTACTGTGAATCTCTGCACAGACTTTAACCTCACTAACACCTCAGTTGCGGCAAAATGCAAATCCCGCTTCAAATCCAATGAATTATGAATTGTCAGTCTAGCTTTGCATTGCAGGGGATTCCCAGTCCAGGACATCACCCGCATTCAGGCATCTCATTTGCAAAAGTGATCTATTCATTTTCAACTGAGGGAAATTATTGTGAGCACACATGGCCTCTCACTGACATTTGCATTTACACACACACACACACACACTGTTCATTCACATGTTGTCAATTCATATACAGAAAATAACAGTGCTCAATTTACAATAATCCTTGTGACAATTAAACCACTCAAACCACTTTTCAAGGTTTGAGTGGTTTGATTGTCACAAGGATTATTGTATAGTGTGTGTGTGTGTATTTTTTTAAAGATTCTTGTTTGATAATCTTTTTATGATAATTTTTTATATGACAGTGTGTTTTTTAGGGCCCAAGCCCTGAAAGGGCGCAGAGCCCTATTGTTTTCCTTCCGATTATTATTTTTTTTTTTTTTTTTTTTTTTTCTAGCGAATATTCGGGCACTTTTGAGGCCCTTAACATGCTCGAAAACTCTTGAAACTTTGCACACGGGTCAGAACCCGCGGCCATCAGAGCCGGGCTGAAGCTGGTACCCGGGCGTGGCAGGGCGGCTCGTCAGCGCCCCCTGGAATGGGGTCCGAACACCTGGTCCATAACTCAAACACACTTGCATGTAATAATATGAAACTCGGTACACATGTCGATAGCAGAATTTCATCTATACCTCGCGTTCTTACTTTTTACCCCAGCCCAACAGGAAGTTGGCTATTGAGGTTTTTTTGTAAAACACACGCAATGAACTTTTAAATACTCCTCCTAGAGCTCTGATCCAAATTCGACGAAACTCGGTCAGCGTGAAGTCAAGACATTGAGGATGAAAGTTTGTGTGGGGATTTTTGATATCTCGAACGGTTTGGCCGTGGCGAGGAAACGAAACTATGGCGAGAAACGTGAAACAGGAAGTGTGTCATAACTTCAGCATACATTAACTGATCTGGATGAAACTTCAGCAGTGCGTTCGCTGTAAGAGGACGATCACATGGATGTGACTATTGTGAGTCAAAGTTATAGCGCCACCAACTGGCAGCAGGAAGTGTGTCACTTTCAAAATGCTTTGAAATCACCCTCTTATTTTTACCCGATTTGCTTCAAACTTCATCTGTATAATGTACATACACGGCAGATGAAGACCTATGAATGGATTCTTGATATCTTTGAAACTGTTGCCGTGGCGATGCATCAAACTTTACCATTCTTTTAGGATGCATTCTTTTAGGGATTCGAACATTTGTCCATAAATCAAACACACGTGCATGGATTAATATGAAACTCGGTACACTCATAGATCACATCAGGCCAAACAACTTTCGTGCTCTAAGTTTTACGATAGTTCAAACGGAAGTCGGGAATTATGTTTTTTTTTTTTAAATAATTGTCCTAGAAAAACATCAAATTACAACCCATGCTGTTACCAATCACCACCAAACTCGGTGTGCATGAAGTCAAGACATTGAGGATGCTATATTCCGGACGGATTTTTGATATCTCGAACGGTTTGGCCGTGGCGGATTTTTTTGACTAAAAAAGGACACATATAGTGTGTTATAACTTGGTTAGTTTTACTGACAGTTACAAAACTTGCCGTGTATATTGTTCTATTCAAGCCAAACAACTTTCTAATTAACAATAATAAGCTCAAACCCACAGAAAGTCAGATATTGTAGTTTGAATATGATCATGCTCTTTCTAAACCTAGGCCTGTCACACAGTCTGTGTGTGTGTGTGTGTGTGTGTGTGTGTGTAGGGGAGGGGGCTTAATCATTTCACTGTGTGTCTGGCCTGCTAAAGTAAATACATTTCTTAAGCCTGGTATTTTTTACATAAGTTTTTATTTTTATTTTTTTTATAAGTAAAGGCATATAACCTGTTTAATTGTAGTGCATTGACAATAGTTTTATATAATTAGTGTATTAATTAAATTAACTTGGTCCATAAATCAAAAAAGTAAGTAAATAAATCAAAAAGGAAGTGTGTTAAAACTTCTGCATACATTAACTGATCTTGATGAAACTTCAGCAGTGTGTTCGTTGTAAGAGGTCGATCACATAGATGTGAGTCAAATATATAGCGCCACCAACTGGCAGCAGAAAGTGTTTCACTTTCAAAATGCTTTGAAATCGCACTCTACTTTTACCCGATTTGCTTCAAATGTAAACACACGCCAGATGAAGAGCTGTGAAAGCATTATTCAATATCTAAGATAATGTTGCCATAGCAACGCATCAAACTTTAACATTCCTTTTTTTTGATGATTTTGAGTCTCTTAGCGGCTTTTGGGGCCCTTAATGGGTTTGAAAACTCTTGAAACTTTGCACACAGGTCAGATCCCACAGCCATCAGAGCCGGGCTGAAGATGGTACCCGGGTGTGGCAAGGGGGCTAGACAGCGCCCCCTGGAACGGGGTCCAAAACTTGGTCCATAAATCAAACACGCTTGCATGTAATAATATGAAACTCAGTACACATGTTGATCTCATCGTTTCATATATTCATATATTCTCCTCAAGCCGGACAACTTTCTAATTTACACTCATGAGCTAGGACCCACAGAAAGTCAGATATTTTGGTTTGAAAATGTTGAGTGTCTCTCTGAGCCTACACTTCTGTATGGCAAGCCCTTTTAACATTTAAAAGCTAAGTTTGACTATTCGTAATTAACATTGTAGATATCAAACAACGTCTTTCTAGTCGTAATTACATTTTGGATAGTTTGTATTATCATTTAAGATATCTGTAACGTAATTGTGACTAGTCGAAACGACAGATAGAGTATGGCAAACCGTTTTAACATTTAATCATTTTAACCTACTAGTCTCTATTTTCATGCTACTAGTACTTATTTTTTAGATACTAGTATCTATTCCATTAAGTACTAGTACTTATTCATTAGCTACTAGTGCTTATTCTTTAGATACTAGTGCCTTTTCTTTAGATACTAGTGTTTATTCTTTAGGTACTAGTACCTTTTTAAAGATACTAGTACTTATTCATTAGAAACTAGTCCTTATTTATTAGATACTAGTACTTATTCATTAGATGCTAGTCCTTATTCATTACATACCAATGCTTATTAATTAGTTACTAGTACTTATTCATTAGATACTAGTACCTATTAAATAGATACTAGTACTTATTCATTAGACACTAGTACTTATTTCAATGGTGACTAGTAACTATTCTTTTGTTACTAGTCACATTTTTTCCATTGACTTCTATGGTGATCTGTCATTCAGATATCAACTATTCAGTTCTGACTAGTATGTTAGTATGTATTCCAATTGTGGAATACATACTAGTATGTATTCCAAAGCAGGGGTTACGTTTTTGCACGTCGTGCAGAATAACCCTAAAGGCACCAAGGTGGCGGTGCCACCGGCTTTATATATATATATATACATATATATATATATATATATATAAATATAGCTGCGAGCAGCGATGGAGGGCCAAAGCCGGCGGTCCGCCATCCCGGTGCCTTTAGGTAACTAAAGGCACCGGGATTGCGGTGCCACCGGCTTGGGCCCGCAATCGCTGCTCGCAGCTATATTTTTTTTTTTTTTTTGAACTTTTAAATGAAAGTGTATCATGGATTCCACAAAAATATTAAGCAGTGCAACAGTTTTCAACACTTTTATTCCATAATAAAACAATGGTCAGTATTCATACTTTCTGATACAATTTGAATATAAAATATTCACAGTGAAATTGCCTTTAATTTTCCATTCCAATAGAAACAACAGCATGACCAAGAACAGCAGTTTCTCACCAGAGTGCACAATAATGGAAACACTATCACAATCAGCAGTAAGCTGTTAAACAAACTGTATTTCATCAAATAAACATTGGTCAGATCTTTGTGGAGTATGATACAGGCCCTTATGACAGCATTTTAACCTTTTGTGAATTCAGCATTACTTATGTGCTTCTAAACCTTCTGGGGCCTCATTTATTGTTGTGTTGAAAAAGATTAGCCCGAAACCCTGCCTAAACACAATATATTAAAACTCACAGAAGCTGGCAAAACTGAAAATAACTATAAGTCAAGTAGTGATTTGTGCTGATTCTCTCCCCTTTCTTGAGGCCACGAACATCACGAAATACCCCAAACTCTCTATAAACCCATATGGCAAAACACCCCAGGGACAAATAACAACTGCCAACTTCACAGCTTCCATATCAACACGAGCCACTAATAGCAAATGACCAAACAGCATTCCAGTCTCAAGCTTTCTAAATCATTCTGATAGTAACAAAAACAAAATGACAGAAACGTGACTTCTACAAAATAAACTAAAAAAACATCCTTAGTTGTTGAAGATGAAATACTAATATGACATTAACTTATTACCAATGTTTTTATTATGATACAGACAATATGTCAATAAATTTTGACTTTGCATTTTAACAATGGTGATCTGATGTATTCTGATTTAACACCCTCTATCTGCAGTATCCGTTTTCAACGACTTTCAAAAGGCACTGTTCATTCATTTACATACAATTTTGCAAAGGCGTTAACAATTACATTTCATATCTGAATAATTTTACACAGTCTGAGCCATGGTCTAGCAGTTTTAGTTACTGTCAACTATTAAAAATGATATACAATAATAATAATAATAAATAAATAAATAAAAATTGCACTTGCAGAATGGTTCAAACAAAAATCAACTACAATCATCCTTGCTCAGCTGGTTAAGACAGGAACATTCACATTTACTACACTTTGTCGTTGACTGTTTCCTCCACATCAGGAATAATGTACAGCACCACAAATTTGCTACAACTAGAGGCCCGCTCACACAAAGAACAATAACTAAAAAGATAACTAACTGTAACAATATTAGAGTCCACACCAGCGGACAATTTTGTTGTGTTTATTCTGAGCCTGCGCTGCAGTTTTGTCATGTGCTGCCTTAAAAGCGCAAGCTCTTTCAAGCAGGATGGATTCTGATTTGCTGTAACTGTTTTATCGTATTGTAAAAAAAAAAACATTCTGAAAGTAATTACAGTGATATCGTTCCTTTGTACTGTTATCATTTTAGTTGTGGTGGGGACTCTGCTATTCTTTATATTTAAACTGATTTTACAACTATCTATTATGGAATAATCCAACCGTCTCCAATAACCTTGCATTGCGAGAAGCTGCCTCCTGACTTATAACAAAAAAACAAAAAACACTTTTGTGTCCCTAAACGCTTGTTTTTTGGGGTCGACTGATTAAAAAAAAACGTATTTCTTAGCTTGCTTTCTGTACACATTGTCACATAGCAGCTTTTAGACACTGTTTTTTTTGTTATAAGTCAATAACAAGGAGGCAGCCTCTAAGTCAGACAGTTGGATTGATTATTGGTTTTCATATTTAAAGGGATAGTTCACCCAAAAATGAAAACTAAGAAATTAATTACTCACCCACATGCTGCACCAACCCTGTAAGACCTTCGTTCGTCTCGGAACACAAATGAAGATATTTTTGATTAAATTTGACAGGTGGCTCACTGTTACATAGGCTCCTAAAAGATTGAAACTTGACGGCCCAGAAAGTCATTGAAGAAAATGTTTAAATATTCCATGTGACTACAGTGGCTCAACTATAAGTTTATCAAGCGACGAGAATACTTTTTGTACGAAAAAACAAACAAAAATAACGACTTTATTCGACTATTCCTTTTCTTCCTTGTAGGCCTGAGACGAGAGTTCGAGAGATTTCCACGGCGCATGCACGAGAACAGAACAAGAAGTAGTAGAAGAAAGCCTACAAGAAAGAAAAGAAATAGTCGAATAAAGTCATTATTTTTGTTTGTTTTTTGCACAAAAGTATTCACGTCGCTTGATAAACTTATAGTTTATCACCTTAGGGAGCCTATGGAGGAGTGATCCAGCTCTCAAATTGAATAAAAAATATCTTCATTTGTGTTCTGAAGATGAATGAAGGTCTGACGGGGATGGTACAGCATGGGGGTGAGTAATTACTGACTTAATTTTCATTTTTGGGTGAACTATAAGTATTGACTAGCATTTGAAGATACATTCATAGGTGATGACTGATAAAATACAACATGTTTCTTTTCTAGGTTAGAAAAGTGTCTATCACAAGTTAAAGGAGCCATATGCAACATTGTGGCCAAAACTGGTACTGCAATCACTTTCAAATTACTGTAGAGCGGTGTATTTGGTTTTGCAACGGTAGACATTATTTTATCCGATGCCGACACGTTTGTTTCTGCAGCTATGGTAACTTAGAGAAGAACTTGCAACCCGAATGCCCCAACACTACTGTCTCCGTGATTGGTAGATCGGTGGAGGGTGGCGCATCAGAACAAAACACAACATGACAACATCAACATCAGTTGAGGGCTGCAACTTCACTTTTTAAATGACAATATCCTGGCTGGACTGCTGTTGTCAGTGATACAAGTATTTGAAATGAACATGATTTCTTAATGTCTAATGATAAATCAGGGAAATCGATGATGGCCGGAAACCTCATATCTATTCAGTCATTTTTTTATTTTTTTATCATTACTATTGGTCACCCTTTATGTCTTTTCTTGGGTTTTGCAAATATTTAACAAGTGAAAAGTATTAAAAAGAGCTTGTGACTAAACCTTGTAACTACATTGGATCTTTAAACTGTCGTTAAAACCTCATAACTGAGCCTCTATCTGAATGAAGTGCCACCATATATTTTGGACCTTCTCAGCTTGTTGGCAATGCAAGAGTAAATGTAAAAAGTACAGCATTTTCTTCATATATATATATTATATATATATATATATATATACATATAAATTATATGAAGACGTCAGATGCAAAAGCCTCAAGTGCCACCTGAAATTTTCTTCTAAAATTAGCATTTTTATCAGGCTCATATATTTCAATTCAGTATTTTCAATTTAATGACAATTAAAAGGTAATTTTCATTACCATTCAAGTGAAACAACTGAACATAAACATGCAAGCTTGATAAAAATGAAAATTTCAGATGGAACTTAGAGGCTTTTGGATCTGAAGTCTTCATATATATATATTTATAAAGGCTAATGTCTTTAAGGAGTGGAGAAGAGTGTCTTTTTTTTTGCATTTGTCGTCAAGTCATTACTGCCTTAAATACCCTGTCTGTAGCACTTTGACTTAAGGTGACATGAGATTTTGGCCAAATGACAAATAACTGAGCGCCCACAGTAAACTTTATAACTGTAAATTTATGAAAACATGATGCGATGCACTTACTGCCTCAGATGCGGCCATTCTAATGACGGACAAAAACTGAATATTCGAAATCCTCAAATTCAATGTGTGCTTGATTTTGGTCAAATGTTAATAATAATGACATATGCAAATGTCTGACTATATTAAGCCACAATATCAAATATGACAACGCTGTGTTTAACTATTTTAAAAAATATAGGTCTGGTTTCACAAACAGGGATTAAGCCAGGATTAGGCCTTGGACATTTAGATAGCTTTAATAAATGTGCCTTACTGTTGTGCATTTTGAGACAAAACAATGGCACTAAGATATGTCAGTGCAAGTTGCTTTCAGTTAAAACAGCTCAAACATGCATTTTGGTCTGGGACTAGGCTTAAGTCTTGTCTGTGAAAAAAGGAGCCCAAACTCATGAAAGTTCGTATTTACAGCATGAATGTCATTTCTCATGCCATTTATACGGCAAAAACTGTTTTTGCGTGTATATGGTGCACGATTTCGCTAGCATATGATACGCACTTTTTGGCATGTAATACGCACAAACTCCCCACCCCCTCTCCCTAAACCTACCCCAGGGTTTTTTAGTGCGTAGCATATACACACAAAAAAATATTTTGCCATATAAATGCCACAAGAAATGACATTCGTGGTATAGATACGCATTTTCATGAGACTGTGTTGGAAAAAAGGGGATAGTGGGTTTTTTTTGTTCATTTTCTGAAAAGCAGCGTTTTTCGATATATAAATGTTTTTGGTTTTCAACCAACAGCAACGACAAGCTTCTTAAAGATTCATTACAATCTAATTAACCAGCACTTCAAGAGCACTTTTGGCCTTAAAAAAACAGACCCTTAAAACAAATCCTTTCTAATCAGGGATTCCTATAAAACAAACACATCTTCAACATGATCTGCAAACAACTGATGTGCTTCCTAGTTTAGTTTGGAAACCGTTACATTTTTCACAATGACGATTTCAGCTTGTCAAAAAAAATCTACATGTTGTTGAACTGGTATGGGCTTAATTAAATTCTAAAATGATAGAATAAACCAAATTTAACCTAACTGCATTACTTCCAGCTAAACTTCAGTTATAAAGTTAGCTTTGTCAAAAAGTGCAACACAAAAAGGAATGAGGTATAGTTCATTTCTCGGCCTCCAACATCCACAATATAATCATTGCTCCGAGTGCTATGTAAAAAGTGACTGGGCTTTGTTATGATTATCAACTGATTTAAAGATCCAAGCCACATAAACATTTCAAACAACCTGGCTACCGCATATAGTGGTCGATCTTAAAAGAGCCATAATCCTGCCATGGGTTCTAAACACAGCTCAGGCTGTGACGAACATTGGGGCTGAAAATGCAATGAGTCACAGGTGGCTTGAAGAGAGAACTGGAGCCGTTTCTCACTCTGTGCAAGTGAAAAAGTCATGAGGCCATACGCGAGACACAGCACTGGCCGGAACAACCGAGAAAAAAATTCACACATCACGACACTGTCATGGGAGAAAAAACAAAACAAAAAGAAAGGTCCATTAGTTTAGACTTTTTCGCATAGCAATACATTTAACAGGATATCCCCGTTTACTTCAAATTGAGTTTTATATATATTTAAATGTATAAAGAAAAAATATCTATATAATTTACTAGACCTACTCAAAAATAAAATAAGGATGTATTGCTGTTAAATTATAAAATGATCATTAATAAGATAAACTAGTATTGCAACACTAATACAATGCATTTCTTAAAATCAAGCTGAAGCAGTATTTTGAAAAAATAAAATAAAAGCTGTTCACGAGGGCCATCTAAATGGGATCATGTGCGAGTGAACAGAGGGAAAAGGTCTATCAAAAACAGTCAGAGAATCAGACTGAGACACAAATCATGACTCAAAGTGAAAAAAAGAAAGAAAAGTTCCACAAAAACACCTATTTAAGGTTAACTGTAAAAACTTATACTTTGATCAAAAAAAATGAGCACACTCATAGATGTTTGTGTTCAATGTGCAGTTTCGAAATGCACTTTTCCAGCTCCCTTTTAATTGGCTTAGGGCTTCAAATTAAGCACAGAAGGATGTCATTTTTTAGTAAAAAAAAAAAGCATTAATAGTGTGAACATTAATAGCCTGGTGACTCAATATTATTTGTTCTGTGCATTCTGAAAAATTGAAATTTTCAATACATTCGTCATTAGTGATTGCACGTTGAACATTAATATTGAATAAGCACAAACAAATACTGTTGCAATTCAAACTAGGACAAAATGGAATGGAAATACAGGTAAAATCCATTCGCTTACATTCTAGTTTGATATTTTGTTTCCAGGTGTCCATACAGATCCCCATGAGAGAGAACTGATGCTGCCGCTCAGTAAGAACAGGTGCCTACAGGTCAAA
Organism: Hybognathus amarus; assembly: GCA_030378365.1. Taxonomy (NCBI): domain Eukaryota; kingdom Metazoa; phylum Chordata; class Actinopteri; order Cypriniformes; family Leuciscidae; genus Hybognathus; species Hybognathus amarus. The sequence continues at coordinate 80,335 of JAQIUQ010003131.1, forward strand.
ATAAAGTCTGAAACTGGTCATACTGAAATCTCAATTCATGAGCGTGACTGGAACAGTGCACTCATTCAAAGCACTCTCCAAATCACTTGAAGCTCAAAGTGAATGGCTTTATGTGCAAGCAAGTAGAGAAAGGACTATTATAATTACTGTGGAAAACATGCATAGCTCACTCCAAATTTATTGATTTAATTGAAATACTGCCTGCAGAAACAAGGCAGGATGACTACATGAAAACCCAGCACAATGTTTGAGTGTATTTACTTAGCCATACAGGTTTGATGACCTTGAATTTAGTGTTTAAACATGACCCTTTACCCTTGGCCAGGGCTGAGTTTTTGGGCAATGTAAGCTTGATGTTTCAAAAAACCAAACAGCTGGAAGCACCATATCCTACTTGATGAACTAAAAAAGTTTAATATTTATAGAACTTGCAGATAACAAATTGTAAGCGTCTAAGAAAAGTTAAATAAACTGTCTGCTCATTTTCCATTATGTCACACACACATAACATAAGCCAAATACTTTTGCTAAAACTTTTAACTTTGCACTAGAATGCAAAAAGAAGAGTCAATCAATGGCAAACTTTTAAAACGATATTTACAGTACAGACACTGGGACAACCCCATTTTTCACGTGTTTGAATCAATCGTTAATAATGTAAGTTTTTTGGTTTTTCTCACTTCACAACATTCTGACCAGCATTATAAGAGTGCTTTACTGCGATTCTGAGAAGAGATCATAAGGAAATATGACTCAAACAGACATTTTCATTGAAAGTGTTTTTGTAACTTGCTAAAATAAAAAGGATCAAACTATTTAACAGAGTTAATATTTTAAATAAAACAACTGGATCAACAAGACTTCACATAACTAACTAGGCCTGAAAACAATTTTGATCCATTTGAAACATCCCAAAATGTGTATCAAGGTCATTCTAAAACACCAAACAATTTTAAACTTAAATGTTAAAGCAAAGAAAAAAAATCTGACTCCATCACAGAGAAACAATAAAGCCTAAATAAATTTGGGCGCTATAGGCAACAGGTGACTGACACAACATTAACAACAGTGTATTCTCCAATATAGTAATACCAACACATCAGGGTTGAGACTATGTAAACCAAGAGTTTGAATAGCCTTAGTCCATCACATATGTGTTCTGGGGAAGTGTGATGGGCTATCACGAGTGAGTTTTTGCAGCTTAGAAATATCAGAAGTTTGATGAAGTGTATCATGAGCATGATGATGAGTTTTAAAGCTGTGATGTGTGTTATAGTAAGGTGTACATCAAGTCAACTGGTTTATCATGATCAGTGTGTGCTGCTGATGAACAGCCCCTACCTGTTCTCTCGATATGCAGGGCAACGAAGGTCTGCGGGGCATCTTACAACTGCCATAATAACTGCTGGACGTCTCTCCCAAAGAAACACAGCTGGACCTTCTCCTGGGTCGGATGACGGGAACTTTCTCCTCCGTGTTAGGAATCCTGCCCGCCGTCTCCCTCGGTGGGTAATAGTGATCAAAACAAAGCGCCAGTAGAGAGCCGGAGACCCCCGCTACACACGCCAGCACCGGCCTGAGGGACGGAGAGAGACACCCGAGGCTGGTGAAGGACAGCAGCCACACCAGGCTGGCGAAGACCAGGATCAGGACGCTGTGCTTAAGTTTGAGAGTGGGGATGAGAGTGAGCAGACCCACGCAGCCCAGCACAAACAGCAACCTGCCCATCATTTGCATCTGATGGTGCTCCTCTCCCCACTGCAACAAGCGCAAGACCATCAAATCCCCCAGGTAGCATGATGCTGGTAAGGACAAAAGCCAACATCTGCTGCTCTCCCTCTTCGTCCGCCTCAGGTAGAGGGTCAGAAAGAAATACGCGCAGCCGATGCTGAATAAAGGACTGATGGACTGTGAGAAATCAAAGAGGAAAGTCCGCAGATCCGAGACGCCGTGGTCACTCTGAAAGCTCCTCGAAATGACACAGGAGAGCGCCAGAACCGCCAGCGCTCCCACGTAGAGAGCCGAGCCGCGGAATAGTTTGGACTTGAGGATATCCTCGTTGCAAAACCTGCAGACGTTGAATAAAAAGCCCCTCGGATGGTCTTGTTTTAACGGAGTGACGCAGCTCTTCACATAGCCGTTCCTGAAGCTCTCCGCGCTGTTTGCATTGCCAACAACACCATCGTGCTGTCTGATTTTACTGTGCAAAACCTCTCCGTCCTCCCGCACAGCCATGTTGTCCTCCTTCCGCGCTCTTTAAACTTTCATTCCTTCGAAATAAATCCTCCGTGTGTCAACGTTTCACTACATGACGGCAAACGCGCTCCATGGTCACTCAAACGTGCTCAGGCATTTTGGCCAGGAGGAAAAGAGGCTGAAATGTTTTTGTTTTTTAGCAGACTCGAGCTCTATGTCGCCGTCTAGGTGCGACAATTTGTAACAATGACTAGAGCGCGAGACACAGACGCGCGCGCTCTCTGCAGCGCAGCCAAACCGCGCGCACCTTCAATTTATGTCTGTATTTTGTCATTTCTTTCGACATGATTTACTACAATATTTAAACAATACTATAGACACCGAAATTCTAAACATTATATATATATATTTGTAGAACGATCTTAAGACCTAAAACACGGGAGCTTGAGTGTGTCCTAGATTAGAAATAGCCTACTTTTGAGTCGTGTGTAGCCTATAGGCTAGGCTACACATTCATTTTCTTTATTGTTTGTTTATACTTATTCGATTCTAGCGTATAATTAAGCTAAGCCAGTATTTAGTAATGTAAATAGTATTGAGTAATTCTGCCATTCGCGTTTTCCGCCGTTCATGAGCCAACAGGCCCTTATGGTTTCAATGCATAAGCACCACAAGAGGTCACTAACATAGACATTATGTCACAGATGACTCTTCATGTTTCTTCCTAATTATGGGGTTCCGGAATCTGCAGCCAACACAGGAACCCCCCTAATGCTGTTTTACACTATAAAACACATCATTATTATGATAATTTTGGTTGAGTCTCTCAATTAGCTTTGCATTCTTTGCAATGTCCTCTAAAAGCAACAAAATCAACCAAAAATGATATCACCTTATAGCAACCAAAGATATGAACCACATATAATGGTGACACTTTGTAATAAGGTTTCACTTTTAAACATTAGTTTACTGCATTAGAATAAACAATATTAGGCCAACTTCTACATCATTTGATTTTTTTTTATAATTTGATAATCATGTTAATTTCAACCTTTACTAATACATTTTGTAAAATCAAAACTTGTATTTGTTAACATTACAGTTAGGTAATACATGAACTAACATGAATAATTGTGTTTTTATTAAAATTACATTAACAAATATTAATAAATGCTAAAAAAAAGTGTTTTATTGTAAAGTTTTGTCCAAAAACATTTTTTTTATTTTTAGAGAAATTCCCTCTTGCCAATGGATCAGTCCAAAGAGCCACTGCACATTCATGAGCGTGTTACATATACATTACCTTATCCCTTTCGGGTGTTATTTTTAGGTCAAACAATGCAGCAACTGAAGCTTTTTTTTTTTTTTTTTTTAAGACAGAACTGACCTTAAGATTATATGATTATAGTATAGATATCCAGGGGACATAAATGGCCTCATGATACTTTTGTATTTGTTCAGTCAACATCTTTTTCTATTTCCTAAAAAAACATTGTAAAAAAGGGAAGTCCCTCCAGTGCCAATGCTTCAGGTAAAAAAAACTGTATTGTGAAGAGTCTTTCCCTTAAAGAGTGAACACAAGGAATGGTTTATGTAATGTTCTTAAAATGACTCACGTTTGTAAAAAGATCCAGATATGAGTTTATGAAAAAGTAATATATTTATTCCATATTGACGAGCAAGAACAATTCATGCATTTGGCTGGAAAATTGGTTTGAAATTGTGGTTTTTGCATTATGGTTCAATTATGATTTCAAAAGATGGAGACTAATGCTGGTTCCATAATGCATGAAATTGACCTCATTTACTTCACTTCTGTGCTGCAATCCCCACAGCTATCTTAAGAGCTTTTCTATGATTCCAACTGCGTAAGTGGTCAATAAAACCACCAGTGATTCTCATGTGAAGATCGAATGTCTTCCAAGTTTGTATGCAAAAGCAGTTCAGCATGAGGCTATGACATGAAATTCATACACAAATGTAAAGTCTGTAAAGGTGTTGATATGAAGGAATTTTCTGTGTTGATTATTCAAGTATTTTGAATTGCGCATATATTGTGTTGTGTTTTAGGGTTAAACGAAATGTATGTAAACTGGCAGAAAAGTACCACGTCAGGTTTTTTTTTCTTTGTATTGTAATTTTGTATTGTAAAGTAATACAAAATTTTACATAGTAAATGTAAATATACATATAAAATGTATTATTTCAATATTATTCTAATTGTTAAATAATGAGAACATATTTAAATATTTATATTGAAATATAATAGAGAACTAAAATGCTACTGAAAATCTCGTGTAGTAATCTCAACAGGCCTGTCTTTTGGCCAAGACACAAGAGTAGAAATAGAAGAGACAAAACATTTTATAAAGGTATTTTTATTATCCATACTGTTTCATGCCAGTAATGTTTTAGTATTGAGATGCTGTTACAGTTTTTATTAATATTTTGAATTACTTTTTGTTTTTATACAGTATATTCCATTTTAATTTTAAATAAAGTTTCTATACATTTTATTATGTGTTTTTGTCTATATAGTTTTTATTAAGGGATTTTTTTCTGTTTTAGTTGTAACTATTTTAGTAGGCTACATCAAGATAAATTAAATTTAAAAGTTTCCTGGACATAAGTGAAATAAAACAAAGTAATTTTTTGATATATTATTTTATTTCAGTTTACATTTATTTATTTAATTCATTTACAGCAGCTTTTTTATTTTTCTATATGAACCCTCAGATACAACGAATGGAAAAAGCTTACACTATCGAACCTTTTCGCAACAAATATTAGGTTTTGTTTTTACCTTACACATCTTGACTAACACAAGGCAAATTAAGAATAGCATTCCAGTATAAACCAGTAGAACATAACCTCAAACAGACACACACCACAGCTACGAACGTAATCGCTGCAACAAACTTTCGCGTTTGCGTAACCATGTAGTTTGATCCCCCTGGCTCGCTGTAGTATTGATGTGGCCAAGTCAGTCAGGTTCCACGTCACTCGGAAGGATCGGAATCTCTCCAGACACGGATGCGCATACAGAAGAGACAGATCTGAGACCTGTTTAAAAGGTAATAAATAAACAGCCTAACAAGAAAGCACATTAATAAACATCTAATATGTTATTATTTTAAGCCACATACAATAATCACCGGTTGTCTGTGTTCGTTTTCTCACTAACTGTTAGCGTGCTAGCTGCTACGTTACTGCAGCAGTGATGTCGATTGATCTCGCAATCAATCAGTAATATAACTGTACAACATTAACGGTGTTATCTATACGTGTTATTAGACAGAAATGCTGATATTAATATGTTTTGTGTTTATAATACACGCACAACATAGTTCAAATCGGCCTTTTTTACATGGTTGGCTCAGGGTTTTCAAACTAGCTGCTAATTCAGTGAATCCCTGTTGTAGACCGTGAGACTCCTGATTGGATCTTGTTAAAAAAATATTGTTAACGGGATAGACAGAGTCCAAAATCACTCCAAAAGACATTAGTTTAATGTATAGTTGGACTCTGCTGCTTTATGTAGTTGCACATATACCGTATTAGTAGCATGGTGTTCTTTGAAGTGCAAGATTAGTGAGAAGAGGTTGAAGTTTTACATACTGTATAAATAAAACTTATAACAGTTATACAGAAAATGGATTGGATTCTACATAATGCTGGTAGTCCTTCATGGCCGCCACCAAGTTGACATTAAATGTCTTGCTGTGACATGCAATTGAGTTACTTCTATTAAAAAGTTTATTTATATAGCACTTTGCTTTGCCTTGCTTTTGGCTTGCTTAGTTGGGGTTATTTATTTATTATTTAATATTTAACAATATTATTGATCTGTGTTGTACTACTTTAATGTTATCACTGTGAAGCTCCTTTGACACAATCTGTAGTGTAAAAGCACTATATAAATAAAAGTGACTTGACTTGACTTTGAATAAGTAGAAAAGAGTTTCAATTTCAACAGAATTTTTACATTAGACACATCATTATAGACTAAATTTCAAAGGCTTTTTTTGTTTTGTCTATGGTATTAAATTACTATTCACTTGAACTTTTACTAATGTAGTTTGTAACCTTTGTTTTAGGAAACCTCAAAGGCATTCTGTCTGAGTGGAGTCTCGTGAAGGGAAGAAGAGCTGACATCATGACAGCCGCGGAGAATGTGTGTTACACCCTCATCAATGTCACCAATGACTCTGAACCACCATTGGAAGTCAGCTTAAAAACTGATTTAGGTAATATACATGTGTAGTAATTTTATATGAACCCCTTTTTTCATGCACACTATTGTTTTAAAAGTTTGGGGTTGGTCAAAAATGCAGTAAGACAAATAATATTATTACAGGTAAAAAAAATATGTTCAATTTTATATATTTAAAAATGTAATTTATTCCAGTGATGGCAAAGCTTATTCTTTAGCAGCTAATATTCCAGTTTTTAGTATCACGCAATCCTTCCGAAATTGTTCTAATATGCTTTGATTGATTCATAGAAAGGTCAAAAGAACAGCAGTTATTTTTAACCTAAATCATTTAGAACAATGTACAAGCCTTGACTGTCATTCTTACTGCAAATGCATGCTTGCTGAATAAAAGTTTTGACCCCAACATTTTGAAGGGGGGTAAATATGGAGGTTAAAATGCACCCTAACACCTTTCCTCTTATTTTTGTCAAAACAGAAAAGGGAGAAATCAAAGCCAAGACAGAGGCTTTGAAGAAGGTCATCATCATGATCCTGAATGGAGAGAAACTGCCTGGCCTGTTAATGACCATCATCCGGTTTGTGCTGCCTCTGCAGGACCACACAATTAAGAAACTACTTCTAGTTTTTTGGGAGATTGTTCCCAAAACTACTCCTGATGGCAAACTTCTTCAGGAGATGATCTTGGTCTGTGATGCCTACAGGAAGGTAGGCATGAAATATGGAGCTATAATGTGTATTTCTTATTGTGGTGGTATATTGTGTCAATCTCTTTGTTTAAAAATGCCATCTCTGTTATGCATCTGTAGGATCTCCAGCATCCCAATGAGTTCATCCGTGGCTCTACTCTGCGCTTCCTGTGCAAGCTGAAGGAATCTGAGCTTCTGGAGCCTCTTATGCCAGCGATCCGTGCCTGTCTGGAACACCGCCACAGCTACGTGCGACGCAATGCAGTCCTGGCCATCTACACTATCTACAGGTGCGTTGATGGATCTTTGTGTGCACAAGTGAGAAACAAACATCAGAGACCATTTTCATTTATTCATTCATTTATTTATTTTTTTAGGAACTTTGAGCATTTGATCCCAGATGCTCCTGAGCTGATTCATGATTTCCTTGTAAATGAGAAAGATGCAAGCTGCAAGAGAAATGCGTTTATGATGTTGATTCATGCAGATCAGGTACACAGTCTGATTAATAATTATTATTTTAGTTACAAGAATGAATCTCATGAAGCTAAGTAGCTGTTCTTTAACTTCTGTTAATCTATTTTTGCAGGATAGAGCTCTGGACTACCTAAGCACATGCATTGATCAGGTGCATACGTTAGGAGACATTCTACAGCTTGTCATTGTGGAACTAATTTATAAGGTGAGGTGTCTATTCTTATGTCTTAAAGTAATTCTTGTTTAACCCACAGAGACCCAGTGTAGCAGAATTACTTTGTAAGTATAAAGCAATTAAATATAGAACTTTCTTTAAATATCAGTAAAAACACATAACTGTTGCTGACACACTAATATTGATCACATCAACAGTCGCACAAAATGTCACCAGCCAGCTGACACATTTCTTAACAGTATTAGAACAAATTTATATATTTACAAAATAATTATTTGATATGTAATATTTTCTAATATTTGTAAATAGGTAATATTTTCTAATATTACTACATTTCTAAATGGTCTAGTGATGGGTAAAGGTTTACATGCCTTGACATTTTGAACATAAATAATTTTGAGACAATTTTTGTAGGGGTAGCAAAAATGAAATGCTGGTCATTAGGGATCACATGTTTTCCTATTGTTCTTACACAATTAAGCTTCTTTGGTGAACGAATTATTCCAATTTTATCAGGTGTTTTCTGAGAGGTTTCATCATTATTGTCTCAGTGATATAACTATAAATATGTTTAAAATAAGTGGCATTAAAATGACTATATTAAATTTAATATAAGCTTTGCTTGGAATTTAAAATGATAAAATACAAATAGTGACATATATTTTACTTTTTATGATTGAATTGTGTTTCAATTACGATAGAGTGGTAATTTTGCAGCCTAAAGGGGCGTACACACTGGGACGAATATCGGCGCACGTTATTCGCCAGCGTTTTCTGAAAATTTTCGCTGACGATGAGCTGAGTGAACATGCCAATTAATTCCCTGACATTAGATGGCGCTTAATGTAAAACAGAAATAGTCCTATTTTGAAGTCGCAGTTGCGTTTGTCATATAGTTCTTTATGTTTGGAGACCAGCGAGACAACGTTGTGTTTTACAGTAACTTCAGAAGCTCCAGACACGTGAGCAAATGCGGCAATCTCATTGGTTGGATATTTTTTGACGCGTTGCATCAAACCCCCCAAAAAAACAAGCCTCAGGCGTTTTTAAAAAATGACACTTTTACGCGTGGCGTTTCTCGTTTCGGTGTGCACCCTCACATTGGCACCCTTTGTATAGTCACACGGCGTTAAACATTGGCGAATATCTCGTGCAAAATTCGTCCCAGTGTGAACAGGACTTTAAATTCTCAACACTGCATTTTTTATGAAACTAATTGCTTCCTAAATGCATGAATAAGGGTTAAAGAATACTTCATGAATATCAATGCGTTTTTTATTTAACCCTTATGTCGTCTTAAAGCTGTATGCTAAAGCTTTATTTTTTTTTTACAAAGAATATTAATCATTTTTATGTGTAACAACAGTTCAAGGTGACCATGGACAGTTAAGCTCTGAAAGGGACTAAAACACAATGAAGGGGGTCCCTTCAATTTTTTTCTGCTTCAATCCACATTTACTGATAATTTTTACAGAACTGCTGTCATCAACAGCACAGTTATTCCTCATGCTTAACTAATTAAATGCTGAGTTCTTCAGAATTATGCTATTTATGCACACTGCATATTATCAGGTGGTCTAGATCAATGTTTCCCAACCTCCCTTTTTTTACCAAGGCACAGTTTTGATAAGGAAAAAATCCCACGGCTCACCACTAAGCACTAAAATAACAAAATTGCACAACATGCATTGCTTCAAATTGCATATTAAAACTCAATATTATATTAAAAGAAGTGATGACATTACACGTGATTACTATTTTTAATATAACCACTTGTATGCCAGGATGCAGTGGTTGGGAATCACTGGTCTAGATTATAGAAAACAGTCTTCTCACTGTCTTTTTTATATCTTTACGTTTGTTCAGGTCTGCCATGCCAACCCCTCAGAGAGAGCTCGTTTCATCCGTTGTATATACAACCTGCTGCAGTCATCCAGTCCTGCTGTGAAATATGAAGCAGCTGGAACTCTGGTTACTCTGTCCAGTGCTCCCACTGCCATCAAGGTACAGTGTCTAACACCAGGGTTTTTCCCATAAGTACGTTTTCTGCATGATGGAAAATAAAGTGGAATGACATTGGTTGAATGTTCTTCGTTTCAGGCTGCTGCTCAGTGCTACATTGATCTGATCATTAAAGAGAGCGACAACAACGTTAAACTCATTGTTCTGGACCGGCTGATTGAGCTGAAGGAACACCCCACACATGAGCGTGTGCTGCAGGTACACATGAGTTCATCCCCTCTTGTGGAGCCATTCGTTCTACAAATGAGACCAGTAACAGGACATTTGGTGCTTTGTTCTGCTCGTAGGACCTTGTGATGGATATTCTGAGGGTTTTGACAACTCCCGATCTTGAGGTCCGCAGAAGACCCTACAGCTCGCCTTGGACTTGGTGTCATCCCGCAATGTAGAGGAGGTGTGTGACAACATGCCATTTAAAGGACCGTAAAAAAACGACCGTAAAGCACTATAAAACTAGTCTGTATGACTTAAGGGTTGTTTACGTTGTTTCATTCCATTGACAAATGCAGGAGACTGGAAATACAAGCTCATGCAAAGAAGTTTTGCATTTTGCTGCGTTTTCAAGTTTAGTGGACAAGTTTGGCTTGTCCATACGTTATGACGTGACCTTTTAGAAGAATTTTAATTTTTCAAACTGTAAAGTCTAGCGTAAAACTCAATAGTTTGCCATTCTATTAGTGCTTTAATAGTGCTTTTTTGTCGCTTTGACATCCTGCATCCCATTCCCCATTTACTCTATTTAAATAGAGAAATAACATCAAAAAGATACAATGAACAATATTAAAGTCTTTTATACAATGTAAAATAATTACTATTAACTAATTGCACTATCATATTCAAGCAAAGTGCCTAAATTGTTATTTTTCTGCAGCTGGTTATAGTGCTAAAGAAAGAAGTCATCAAAACCAACAATGTGACCGAGCATGAAGACACAGACAAGTACAGGCAGCTGCTTGTTCGCACTCTCCACTCGTGTAGTGTGCGCTTCCCTGACATGGCAGCCAATGTCATCCCTGTGGTACGTCCAAACACTCAGAATGCTTTTTTTACGGTTAAACAATTTCAAAATATTCTTTAGTTGCAAAGAAATTGAAGTTACACACTTGTTTAACTTTTACTGTTAAAACATCTAGCCCTTTTCTCATCTTAACTTGTAAATTTACTTCTTGTGTTTTGTGTGGCCCCAGCTGATGGAGTTCCTGAGTGACACTAATGAGGCGGCCGCAGCCGATGTGCTGGAGTTTGTGCGTGAGGCGATTCAGAGGTTTGACAACCTTAGACCTCTCATCATTGAGAAGATGCTGGAGGTTTTCCACGCCATCAAGACGGTCAAGTAAGGGATGCTTTTTAACTGCTTCCTTAGTAGTTTGATAAATCCAATTACATTGATCATCTGTATATAAAAACCTAATTGGTGTATTATTCTAAACTGCTTGATAGTACTTTGTCCTGTTTAATGTTGTAAAAGGGATTGTGATGCATTCCAGTGATTTAAAAAAAAAGGACTTTTGTGTTGCAGGATTTACAGAGGAGCTCTGTGGATTTTGGGTGAATATTGCAGCTCTAAAGAGGACATCCAGAGTGTCATGACAGAAGTCCGGAGATCTTTGGGAGAGGTCTGTAGTACATTGATTTGAATCGCTTTGTCACATCCAGAGCTCGTCATTAAAGGAGAATTTTTAAGTTAATCTTGATCGTTATACCTTTCTGAGTACAGTCTATAGAAAAATAAAAAGCTAATGCCCAGAGCTCCCACTCATATTCATAAAGAGTGTCTTTATGCCTCTTAGCAGACTCAAAATGGTTGTTCAACATGTACAGGGCCCTTACATGACAACAAGATGCATTTAGCAACTTAGCCATTGTTTAAATTCACCTAAATTGTGTTTTAGATGGCCAGCTGTAGTCTTGCACAGAAGTCCCGTGGGAACTCAGTTGTAGCCGGAAAAAGTAAATAGCAGTTTGCAGATGGGAGGAGCATTAGATTATGTCATTGATTATGTCTTCTAAATATAACAATAAAAATATGTGTGGAAACTAGTATACAAATATACACATTAACATCTTTACGAATTAGTTCGTATTATCACTCACATACATTCACTTTTACACATGCGGGGCTATTCAAACGTTCATAAACTAAGTAGAGAACAATGTATCTCTCTGGAGCTCTAGAAGCTCCTTGTTGCAAGCACCAATCTGGCTTGGTTTTTTTTTTTTTTTTTGGACAGTACTCACAAAGGTATAACAATCAAAAACCCGGAGTTCTTCTTTAAAGTGTCACAAACTCATTAGAAGAATGCGGAATAACATTTAAAAGGTCTAATCATATTTTCATTATATTTACGAGCACTATAGAGGGAATGCATTGACGTCACTTCCCGCCGGAACAACCCCCTCAGCCTGACTGAATGGCAAAAGATCTGCTGCGTGACTGGATTTAATAGGGGAAACTGCGAAAATGCGACTAAAACGAACAATTTTATCAATTTAAACTAAATGTTGGACTCAATATAGTGTTCCTTACAACTTACTAAAGATCCAGTGATCCATGGATATTGACATGCAGCCAGGAATCGTGTTGCCTGATATTTATGTTTGCCTGATTTCGACGCCGGGGAAATAAGAGCAATATAGACGGTAAACATAAAGCAAATTTGCCTGTGAACACTTTATATAAATACAATATAGGTAGGTCTAAATCCGGGTGATCACTTATATCAGAGTTATATATAGCCTGCTATATATATCATCATATCGTCCAGCCATAAAACTTTATAGTTTTTTTTTTTTTGGTCAGTGTTTATTAAGAAACATCCAATAATGCAGAATATGCAATGATAAATATTTAATTGATGAGTTGTTAATATATATAACAATACAAAATATATGGGTATGGGTTTACAGCTAAATTCAGCATATTGACACAAAATGATAACTGCAGATCCACCTTTCGCTGACTGGAGTCCAGTTGTTTCTGTGAATTGCAGCGATCCATTTGCTCCTCTTTCTACAGCAGTCTGTAAAAATATACCTCAGATTTTTTTGTCAAATCTAGTTGTACATTCAATCGCAAAGCTCTTTCCCACTTTATATGTGTTGTGTTTGTTTTTTACGTCATTCACGCAAACATATACAGCCGCTCAGTCTTTTTGCCACTCACTGTGAGAAACTAGAGGGGCACGTGACCGGACGGTGATGTCACGCGCATTCCCTCTATAGTCTCTGAACAAACTACATGCATCAGTTCAACACAGAAAGAATAAAGGCATAGTTACTTTTTTGTCCATTGTTCTTTAAATTTTCGGTCTATTGTTTTCTGTGTATCAGAATAATTCGTGTCATCATGTTAATCATCAAACATATCACTCTATAAATGTCCATATTTGCACATATATTTAATCTCGTCTTCTTCAATTTAAATATGTGCACATACACAGTGCTGGTTTATGCTTAGAGCACTGGATTAAATATCTCCATAACTTAAAACACGCTTACTCTAGTCCGTATATGATCTATGATCTGCATTGTGAGCGTTGATAAACTCATCGCAGCACTCAAAAAATAGGTTTTCATGACCCTTTGCTTGTCCGGAACAAGCCCTAAATAAATTTGGACAACTGAAAGGAATTCCTTCTGAGTGATAGTAACCATATCAAGTCGAATGAAGTTGAGTGGAAGGGTTAAATAGTGTTGCAATACAAAATGCGGTGAAATGAGGACAGAAATTATGGTATTGTATAAATACAATTTTATTATTCTATATACAAGGTTTACATGGTTCTGAAAATATTTGGGAATTTCAAAAATGTAATTTTCAGGTCTGGAAAATTCTTGAAAATTAATATCTTAATAGGTTATGAAAAATTATATAGTCGGTATAATACTAGAAAATACTATAAAACAATTTATTTGGATAGAAACTATTGTGAGTGTGATTGCTGTAAAATAATTTTTTTAATCCTTATTCAGTCATTACAAGTGACTGGAAAAGTTATGGAAATTAATTCTTCAGAAACTGTGAGACAATTCTACGATATTAATTTAATAGTTATTTATCAAAATATGCAGTTTTACAGAAAACAATAGTGTGAATGATACAGTGCACAATATACATCTAAAACTGAGAAACGGCTAATTTTTTTAAAGATTAGGAAAATTGTGATTAACATCCTCTATAAATGTCTCTACACCTTATAGTGCTTTCGAACATTAAATTGTTTTATATTATGTCTTCTTCTTAATCAGATACCAATCGTGGAGAATGAATTAAAGAAGGAGTCTGGAGAGGTGAAACCTGAGGAGGAGATGAGCGCAACTCCAGCTCCTAAGCTGGTGACAGAAATGGGCACCTACGTCACTCAGAGTGCCCTGAGTAGCAGCAGGCCATCCAAGAAAGAAGAGGACAGGTGATTATCTCCTCTTACTGATACATTATGGAGATAGTCCTCCGTTTTACATCTCTAAAATATCCCTTCATTCTGTAGGCCTCCTCTAAGGGGTTTCCTGATGGATGGAGACTTTTACGTTGCTGCCTCATTGGCCACCACCCTCACCAAAGTGGCCCTGCGCTATGTTGCCCTTGCCGAGGACAAAAAAAGACAAAATGTAAATTAATTTAAAACTCCTCATTAGAGTTCTCAACGGGGTCGGGTCGGCCCGACAAACCCGACGGGACCCGCGGGTTCGGGCCGGGTTCGGGTCGAAAATATAAGCAAATGACTCGGGTCGGGTCGGACCTCGGGCTTAATCTTTTCCACCCAGTAAAAAAAAAAAACAAATTATTATAATCATCGCTGCTGTTCACCGTAAAGAAAGTCTGGCTGCTGCGTGCAAAGTCCATCGCGGGTGGCTGGCAGAGAGGAGAACACGCCTCAGTCTATCCACTGTGGACGCACTGATCTTCCTCCACGATGCCTATTATAAGCATATGATTATGTTTGTAGGCTAGGTCTATTTTGTTTCAAAACTCGTAGCCCGCCTGCTAGTTTCAAAACGCGGTCGGAAGACTAGGAAAAGGAAAAGAGAATCTGACTGCGTGAGAAACCTGACAGGAGTCCCGCTCTCGGTCGAGCTTTATACTCATTGGCGCGAGCTCAAAAGCAGCACTGGATGCAACGGTGATGCTGACCTGGCGATCTTGTTGATAGACTAGTAAGTCAACCTTTCTAAGTTTGTGCTCATTTTATTTTGTGATTTCACCGGAATGAATAGACGCTGCAACGGCAATAGACTGTACTAGAACGCGTGCGCGTGCCTTGGCGCGTCCGATTCGGGCCGCGGGCCGGGTTCGGGCGGATAATTCATGTTGATGTGTCGGGTTACATCGGGTCGGGCTTCAAAAGCCACGGGCCAGGTCGGGTCGGGTAATAATTTTCAGGCCCGTTGAGAACTCTACTCCTCATTCCATGAACAATGACTAAACTGTCAATTTAATTATTCATGTGTATAAATGTGGTAGAATAAATGCTATTTTGGTGTTTTTAGTCCTTTGTGGCAGAGGCTATGCTGTTTATGGCCACTGTGCTCCATCTGGGCAAGTCGTCTCTGACCCAAGAAGCCCATCACCGATGATGACGTGGAACGGATCTCGCTGTGCCTTAAAGTCTTGTCGGAATGCTCGCCCTCATGAACGACATCTTTAATAAAGAGTGCCGCAGATCTCTGTCCCATATGCTCACTGTCAGACTGGAGGAAGAGAAACTGTCTCAGAAGGTATATGGTATAGTGTTGGATAACTTCTTAGATGAAAAGATCATCATTTGTGACCATGATATTGAATTATGTTGTTGTTCTTGTTTTATCAGAAAGAGTCTGAGAAGCGCAACGTGACGGGTTCAGGCAGATGATCCGATCTCCTTCATGCAGCTGACCGCTAAGAGCGAGATGGCGTCCAAAGAAGATCAATTCCAACTCAGTCTGCTGGCGGCGATGGGCAATACTCAGAGGAAAGAAGCCGCAGACCCTCTGGCTTCTAAACTTAATAAGGTATTTAGGGGATTTTATTTGTGTCTTTTTGAATCATATTTTTATGATAGTGTCAAAATTGGAAAGGTAGTTTGTAGTTTGTCATCTTACCACCAGAGGGCATGTTGGTTCATCTAATGGGAATTTTAACACTAAAATGTCACATCAAGCAGGAGCCTTAAAGGAGTAGTTCACTTTAAAAAAAAACTTTTGCTGATAATTTACTCACCCCATTTCATCCAAGATGTCCATGTCTTTCTTTCTTCAGTCGAAAAGAAATTAAGGTTTTTGATGAAAACTTTCCAGGATTTTTCTCCATATAATGCACTTTACTGGTAACCAAACGGTTCAAGGTCCAAAAGACAGTTTCAGTGCAAACTGTTCAAAGGGCTTTAAACGATTCCAGGCGATGAATAAGGGTCTTATCAAGCGAAACGATCACACATTAAAAAAACAAAAATAAACAAAGTTTAAGTTTTAGAAGCTCAAATTGTCACCTTGCTCTGTTCGTGACTCTCCTGTTCGAACTCGTTCATCAAAATGAACAAATCTTTTTCTGAATCAATTAGTTCGTTGAATGAACCAAATGACACGAAAAAAGATTTGTTCATGTTCATGAACTCGCATCACAGAACAGAGCAAGGCGACCATTTGAGCTTATAAAACTTGAACTTAAAAAAGATTACCATGATTAGTGGTTCTCAACCTTTTTGACTCCTAAGACCACATCAATATTTGAAGGCCCCCTCCCCATATAGGCAAATAGCTTTGCTCTAGTACATCAGCTGCAAGTTTTTGATGCTTATTTTAAATGTACAGAAACTAGGAGTGTTCATAGATATTTTTGTTTATTTTTTAAAGGAACACTCCAACTTTTTGGGACTTTGGCTTATTCACTATATCCCCCAGAGTTAGATAAATCCATACATACCTTTTTCAACTCTGTGCGTGCTGTAACTCTGTCTGACGCACCCGCCGCTAGCCTAGCTTAGCACAAAGACTGGATGTAAATGGTTGCAGTAGCATACTAATCCCAAATAAGTGACAAAATAACAAATAGGTGACAAACATTTTCCTATTTACATGTTACCTTTGAAATTACGACCTTGGGTGCGCAAAAGATGCAACATTAGCAGGCCCTATAAAGTTATTGTTTTGTCACAAACACGCTCTATCGCCCAGTAACAAATGAGCGGAGCAAGAGGTAAACTCAAAACTGTAGCCTTCACCTTGCTAATGAATCTGATTTTTTATAGTCAGTTAGATTATAATAGCTGATTTTTTTTGAGAAACAGTGACCTTGTCCAGTACGGGTAGGCTATTGTGGGTTCATTGTACAAAAATGTGCCTTGTGCGATTACTTTCCCCTTATTCAGCCTATTGTAATGCAGTTATCTAACATTACTGTATTATATGTTGTTGAATAAATTTGGTTCGGCTGTAATAAATTGCATTTAAAATATCGATTACTGTAATAATTCTTTATTCCTGTTTAGTCAGGATGCGTTTTTGGTTGGAATTCTATGAAAAATCATGTTATTACCCGGTCTCCCATGTTTATTGTTGCAGCCACAATACAAATAACACCCATGATTATAAACTATGGTTTTACAAAGTAGTAATTGCTGACTCTATGACTCCAACTCCGAACGAACTCTCTGCTCCTAATCACGGTGCGTCTCAGGTGCTGCGGTTATCATTCCGCCCAAGTAGCAGTGCTTCGCCTTCTGAGAATATAGTACCCAATATATATATACAGTTAAAAGATGGCTGTGTCTCATATGACCTTGTTATTTGTACACTCTGTGACTATACAGATCACAACATGTAAATAGGAAAATGTTTGCGTCATTTTGTCACTTATTTGAGATTAGTATGCTACTGCAACCATTTACATCCAGTCTTTGTGCTAAGCTAGGCTAGCGGTGGGTGCGTCAGACAGAGTTACAGCACGCACAGAGATGAAAAAGGTATGTATGGACTTATCTAACTCTGGGGGATCTGCTGAATAAGCCAAAGTCCCAAAAAGTCGTGTTCCTTTAACTAAAATAATTCTAATTCCTGACATTTTAAAAGCTTAATGTTCTTCAATGATCCAACTCTATGAAACATGAATTTACATGACTTTTCTAGGTCCAAAAATGGCAATTTTAAACATAGGCTACCTCAAATATCCATGGCTGTAGTGAAAAATGCTGTTGAGCTACTTAAAATATGAACTTTTGAATTTTAGCTTGTTTTGTCTCGTTTTAAATCATTTTAGGTCATCTTGAGGCTCCCTATTGGGCCCTGGCCCTGTGGTTGAAAACCATATCCTAGACTGAACCATCTCATGTTTTCTTCCAGGTCACCCAATTGACTGGTTTCTCAGATCCAGTGTACGCAGAAGCTTACGTACATGTCAATCAGTATGACATCGTCCTGGATGTCCTGGTTGTTAACCAGACTGAGCGACACCCTACAGAACTGTACCTTGGAGCTGGCAACACTTGGTACAAGTTGTTCCTTTCTAAAACAAATTATAAAAATAATTTGTTAGTGTGTTTTTGCTGTATGTTTTACTGAATATATTCCTCAAACCCCAGGTGATCTTAAATTGGTTGAGAAACCATCTCCTCTCACATTGGCTCCGCACGACTTTGCCAACATCAAAGCTAATGTGAAAGTGGCCTCCACAGAGAATGGCATCATATTTGGAAACATAGGTTTGTGAACTATGTAGATATCCTTATTTAAACCTGTAGTATTTTGTTGTTGAGATAGGACCTAGAATCACTTTAATAATCATATTGACGCATATTTTGCAGTATATGATGTATCGGGAGCAGCCAGTGACAGAAATTGCGTAGTTCTCAGCGACATTCACATTGACATCATGGACTACATTCAGCCGGCTTCCTGCACAGATGCTGAGTTTAGACAGATGTGGGCTGAATTTGAGTGGGAAAATAAGGCAAGTCTCGGGGACTGGTAAATTCTTTGTGGATAACTGCTACGTTTATCTCCTTTCTGCATGCTGGAATTTGTTCTGTTTTGTATCCACACAGGTTACTGTCAACACCAACATCACAGATCTGACCGAGTATCTCCAACACATTCTTGGGTCCACCAACATGAAGTGCTTGACCCCAGAGAAGGTACAATACTCACTTGATGAGAACAGTAAACACTCTGCTGGGCAGATTACTTACAATTTGTAGTCGTTTACTGATTCCAAATTACATGCAAATTTTAGTTACTAACATAATCCATTACATTACATGACAAATGATAAAAATAATTTCCATGCTTTATCTACAACATGAAGTGCATTAAAAATTACATTACGTCAGGGTTTCCTAGACTGGGGTTTGTGATGAAAAGTATGAAATTAAGTAAATTTGTCCATTTTAATTAGTTTGAAATACTAAAGTCTTCCAAAGAACATGGTTAAATGACTCACTGAGTGATAAGTCAGATAAATGTGTTCGTCAGGAGCTGATTAGATATGCAATGCCGAGAAACCTCTTAAAAGTAGTCAAATGATTACTGTAAATCCAGTGATCTGCTGCATGAGTCAGTTTTCAGTGATCGGTTAATTACTAGTGGCTGCTCTTTGTGTGCAACTCCATAAACCTGGAAGACCTTCTAGTATTTAAGCAGTAGGCTTTTAAAGGAGAATTCCGATGCAAAGTGAACCTTTTGTCTAATAAAACATTGGTACCTAGTCAACCGTTCTCTGAGATTTGTTTTCATGATAATCAAATGTAAAGAGTTTTATCTCTAAAAACTGTTTTGCATATAATGCTAGCACTGGGGCATTTACTAAGGAAAAAGAAATTGCTAGTTTATACTACTAACAAGGCTCAAAATAGCCCCACACTAACACAGTAACATAATGAGTGCTATACATGCAAAACGAAGCATTGAGGACTTTGTAAGTGCACAGACCGTTTAGATAAGAAGATACGTTATAAGACAGTTCACTTCGTGTATACAGGCGGCGCCATCTTTGGAAAACAGTTCTCGATAAGTCAAACCACGAATGACGTGCTGAGTGATGCTGAACTGTATGAAGTTCAGCGAACTTCTGAACTGTATGAGCGGCGTTCAGGGATCGACTTACTCGAGACTATTTTTTAAGATGGTGCCGCCTGTATACACGAAGTGAACTGTCTTTATAAAGTATCTTCTTATTAAACGGTTCTGTACACTTAGAAAGTTCTCAATGCTTCGTTTTGCATGTATGGACACTCATTATGTTACTGTGTGGCTATTTTGAGCCTTGTTAGTGGTATAAACTAGCGATTTTCTTTTACTTAGTAAATGCCCCCAGTACTAGCATTATACGCTAAACCGTTTTTAGAGATAAATCTCTTTACATTCCAATTATCATGAAAACAAATCTCAGAGAACGATTGACTATGTACCAATGTTTTATTAGACCAAAGGTTCATTTTGCACCAAAGTTCTCCTTTAAGAAAGGAAAATACAAAAAAAGTAACTGAGATGATCAATTAATTATATGTAAGCAATAAGATTCGAGAGGCTGTGCTGATCGTGAATAAGTAACGGCTCAAGGTCGTTGTTAGGCACGACGCGAAGCGGAGTGCCTGCAACCCTTAGCTGTTACTTATTCACAATACAGCACTTGCCTCGAGTATCTTATTGCTTTTATAAAAGCGGTTGCCACACAATATTTAAGTAAAAAACAATGTTAGTGCAACTTTCTTGAAGTAAAATCACTAAAAGCCTACCTTCCGCTGGAAAAAATAGTACCCGAGTGTGAACAGCAACAACGTTCCAGTGTGTAAAATGCATGAAAGCTCAAATAAAAACAACATAGAACCGCAGTGTTGCGCAGCGATCAATAGAACCGTTGGGTGAAAGCGGTTCGTAGCACGTGTTTTATACGTGAAATAAAGCACAGCTCTTGACCAATCAGAATCAAGGATTCGAACTAACCGTTTTATAATATTATATAATCAATGTATTATGTTATTATATAATACTTTACTGCCATTGTGAGAATAACATTAAATCAATAAAAAAAGAAGTTATTTAGTCCTATTACGAGGATTTAAAACGTAATATAATCTACTTACAAGTACTTAATTTTTTGGAATCTGTATTACCGAAATCCAGATTACATGTAATCAGTGTCTACCCAACACTGAGTAAACCGTACTAAGATTTAATTACACATTTGCATTCATATCTCATGTTTTTCTTTTTGGAACTCAGGCCCTGTCCGGTATCTGTGGCTTCAGTGGCAGCAAATTTGTATGCTCGCTCTATGTTTGGAGAGGATGCCCTTGCAGACGTAAGCATCGAAAAACCAATCCACATGGGACCTGATGCCCCAGTCAATGGACATATTCAGCATCCGAGCCAAAAGCCAGGTGATGCATTTTACTCTTTGCACCATTTTAATTAAAAGGCATTGGGATCTTTAGTAGTAAATACTAAATGCTGGATTAGCATTTTTGTGCCTAACAGGCGTGGATAATGTTTTATTATTTCAGTAATGGATTTAGTAACTTATTTTAGAACTTATCCTGATATGCTTTTGTATGTTTTTTAAATCTTCCCTATGTGATGTTTTACTGCATGATTGATAACTCCTATTTGTTTGTTTTTTTTCAATAGGGTATGGCTTTGAGTCTGGGTGACAAGATCAATCTCTCTCAGAAAGAAGTCATCACTCATAAATTTCCATCGAGTCAAAGGGCGAGACTACGAAAGCGTTACGGTTCTTCCTACGTCTTCTCTGTCTTTTTTTCGCTACCGCTTGTTTGTGTCCCTCCAGGCTGCCGTACACATGCAGTGCTTTGTGGCCATGCTCTAAGCTCTTCAATCCCATAGAATATGTCTAAAGGGGATTATTTTGACATTTTCTACCAACATGATTCTTAACTGCTCTAAAGGGGTTGACCCTGTTCATCTGTAATCATGTTTCAATAAACATTGCACACCATATACCACAAAAGTGTTTTTATTGTCTTGTTAAACGGATAGTCTTACAATGACCCTTTTTTATGAATTGGGTGAGTACTGCCCTTAAACCACAGTTGACGCAACAAAGGATGTGTTCTCTTGAAGAAATATCTCCTGGAATCTTGAGAATTTGTTATGGTCTCCTGCCTCTTGAATGACTTAGACTCATAGAGACTTGTGGTCAGGTCATAACTTTCATATCTGCGTAATGCATAATGATATTAAGCGCTGAAGGCGTCAGAGGTTGTGGCTTTGAGCCACAGTCATTTTTTTGAAAGAAGGGTATAATACTCACCAATTGCATTTATTTGATTAAAAATACAGTAATAACAACATTATTGTGAAAAATTATTACCTTTTAAAATAACATAATAATAATCACTTTCTCCACTTCTTCAGTGTAACATTATCCTTCGAAAATCAATCAAATTTTTAATTCTAAGAAACCTTTCTTCTTATCAACGTAACTCTGATGGGACATGGTGATGGAAAAAATGTTACAATGCTTTTGCATTTTGCAGTTTTGTATTCCCTTGAAATCGTTCGCTCGCAAAATGTTTTGTTGAAGAACGTGAAACTTTTTGCAACAAAAAAAGTTTTTCAGAGAAACGCAAAAGCATTGACAAATAATTTGCTCCCATCCCTCTTTCCCCCTCACAATATCTCTTTAGGTGTCTCCGTAATTATGGAAAACAGTTGATATATTTTTTTTTGTGAGAAAGCTCAAAAGAACAGCATTTGTATTAAATAGAAATATATTGTAACAACAAATGCTTTTTTTGATAAATTGAATGAATCCATTGCAGAATGAAAGTATTATCTGACCCCAGACTTTTGAAGGGAATTTGTATGTAGTCACTGCATTCACCTGATCACCATTGTCTCGTAAAGTGCAGTGGAAGCAGTTTTTGATGTATATGATACATTAGATCTAAGTAGCTTCCAGGTTCATGCAGAGTGGGAGAGATGGGTGTAAAAGCGCTGATGTGAGTATATCTGCAAGTCATGCATTTAATTCAATTATTCTTTATAAGAAGGAACATTACTCATAAAAATGATATTACTGGAGTTTTATGAGTTTCCCAGATTTATATATTGTTATATTATACATGTAATAAAATCATAGCCAATGAAAATGAGGTCGTAAATTTCTAAGTAAGCACTGTAAATTAAGAGGTTTGGCTTGTACTGGACATTCACACTATTTTTTTAACATGTAAAGCAGACGACTTCAAATTTTGTGTAACATCTGAAAGCATAACTGTTAATCCATTTCTTCTGAGCACAAGTCATATTTAAAGCACTCAAGACCATCCCTATCTAAAGCAGTGACACAAAGCTGGAGCTTGAATGGTTTCTTTGACATCTTTACACGTCAGCTTTTTCCTGAAAATGCCTTTTCAGAACGAGACTTTGATCAATATTGTAACTCCTCTTGGTCACGTGAGACAAACATTCCAACATGTTCAATACATCAATACAAGGAAGTCTAATCATTTGATTGTAGAACAAGTGAAAACCTCTACACTATAAGTTCTTTCAAAATTGCAAACCTTGCTTACAAGTTTCATTCAGGATATAATCCAAGCTTTCCATTATATTTTATATTCAGTTAAAACACTGTTTGAATAAATAGTTATATTTGCTTGTGGTGTCTTGAAGCCAAGAGGATAATTTTACGATCTGGGCACTTCATTTCAACTGTGTATCCTTCCTTGTACACTGCATTGAAATAGATCAGGTAAATCCTAAATGTAAGTATAATTGGTAGTAATGTTTTAAGTATCGCCTTCTCATTAAGCACCCTTTAAAAATGCTGCACTGATTGGCTAGCCACATTTCTCTTTACAATGACTAACTGAGTGGTGAATCACAAAATGACACAGCCGTCAGGCTACGGTTTCTGTTTTGAAATTACAAACAAACGCAGTAGGTGACATTTAATCATGCACAGTAAGAATGGAAATGTTCCGATAATGCGCAAGACCATAATGTGAGAGTTTTGACTTTTGCATTAAGAGGTTTTTGTTACTTTATGTACACGTGTATTAATTATCCTCTTGCATGATACTGGATTAACTGTTGTATAAAAGCAATAACACACTCGCAACTGTAATGTCATACAACACTGTGATTCTGAATACACTACTGTTTAAATGTTTGGGTCCAGTACTGTTTTTTAAAGGATGAATTAAACTGATCAATAGTGAGAGTAAAGACATTTATAATGTGACAAAAGATTTCATGTAAAGCTGCTATTTTGAACTGTCTATTCATCAAATAATCCTATTTAAAAAAGCAGCACATAAACATTTGTCTTTGTGACATTAAAAAACATACTAGAGTAATCCTGAAAATTCAGCTTTGCCAGCACTATATAATAAATCACAATGTAGCCCTCAAACTGTATTCACTTTAGCCCTTAATCCTGTTGTGGACAAATGTGGGCACAGAGGACTCAGGTGTGAATCCTGAATTTTTATTTATTATAAATGTTATATCACTATCTTTGATAAAGTTTTGTCTATCCATTTATGTTTTTTTATTTTTTATTTGTGGGGGTATTTTTTTGTATTTATTTACTTCAAAAAGTACCATATTTTCTATGTAAATTATGCTTATTTTTATGCTTACATTTTTTCAACTACATAAAAATATCATTCCAATAAGTTCTTAGAGCTAAAACCTAAAGATGAAGTGACTTTGCTGTCATCTGGTGTCTTATTTTGGCTTTTTTAAGTATGCTCTAAATTCAGTTTTTCCCATTTTTGTCCCATTTTTTGTCCCAAATACAAGATTAAGGAGTTGTTCTTCACCCACTTAACATTGTAGAAATGAGTCAAAAAAATTGAGTGTGTTCAGGAGGCAAACTTAGGAAAAGTAGCCAAGTCTTACCGCTCAGATCTAGGGAAGTATTTTTTTTTTTTAAATAAATCAAAACTATTTTTGCCCACATTTTTGTCCAGAATATGGTTTTAGGGTTAAAATATATTCAAATAATAATAAAAAATACTTTATTTCATGATATTACTCTTACTACTTTTAATCAAATAAATTCAGCCTTAAGGCACTTATTTTACTAACTCCAAACTTTTGGAATGGTAGGTTTTTTTAGATTTTAAATGAGAAGGATGAGGCTGCCAAAAGCTCTTGAGGTGACATCACCCAGACTCTACTTCCAATAAAAGCAGAATAAATGATGAGCTCTGGTACACTGTAAGTAGATTATATTGACATTTCTTGCTGGAAAAGACTCATTCTCAGATGTTTTATGTAATGTGTACACTGGTTATCTTTTTATCCCTGGACTGTGGGAGGTGGAATGAACTCCTGTTGTTCCTTTGCTTGGGCGACTGCAGTGGGACCATGTGAATCTTAGACTTCTGGATTACGAAGTTAATTGAAATTCCTGAAATTCCTCTGGGCTGGGAGGAAGAGTAAAAAGGGAATTGATTAATTCAGCTCAAATAATAACTTTCTGAGAGTTTGTGTTTGAGGTAGGCTATCGATAAGGTGGTGAAGGTGCAGTTAATAAGACACATGCCTTTAGTGTGAGACACCAATGTGTGTGAGTCACCAATGTGTCCCTGATCAAGACACTTAACCCCTAGTTGCTCCAGAGGCGTGCGTCCTCTGACATATATTTGTAAGTCGATTGCGATAAAAAAGCATCAGCTAAATGAATAAATGTAAATGTATTGCTAAAAAGAGTGTGTGTATACCAATGCGTGTGAAAAAGACAAGTATGCAAATCACAGTATCCTATAGATAAGCTTCTTATTTTTTAATTATTTATTAGCCTAACATATGTAAGGGTGTGAAAAGTATTATTTTCAAAACTCATTCTGACCCTCTGTCTAAAATGGTAATTTTTTGCTTCAGATCAAGTTAATTTGGCTACTTCATCTTTCAACAAAACTTTCATTGTGAACTCGTACACTGCGCTGCAGTTTATAAAACAATCTGCAATCAAATGCTCCCAAACTAAATCCTCCGGCACCATCCAGGACACCAAATAAACCACCCACTTGTTCCTTTATTTACAATGAGGAGGAAGTTTTAAGCAATGACACTTGCAGGATGTTTAAATAGTGCAAAGACCTTTTAATGTGTCAAAAGATCAAGGAAAAATAGACTTCTGATGTCATGACCCCTTTAACAATAGTATTCATGGAGTTTGGTATGTATTCAGAGGATTCACATTTCACAGCTGATGCTTCCTCATGTTGTTCATCTGTTGATTTACAATGTTGTTTTTTTAGGGTCATTGTGCTAAGATAGACTGAACCTGAGTAAGTAGTGTCTCTGCAGCTGTGGAAATAAACAGCTCCATTATAGACCCTGCAAGTGGGTGGAGAAGTGGAGAATGGACTTAATTGTTATATTTATCACACATACAGGTGCTGAATTACTGGTTATCCTCTTCAAATTTCCATAAAATCATTTGAATAATTTCCCCATGAGTTTCCCACAATGTAAATTTGAACTTGACAGCTCATTTAGGAGAGTACAGTTATGAGAAAACAAATAGCATATAAAAAAGAGTAAACATTTAGTGAGATAATTCAATTTTTAACATTACAAGGATAATAGACATAGCATGTAAAGTGACAGAGCAGCGATTCTTGGCCTTTTTGATTCCCCCCATGGCCCATGTAGGCTTGGATATTTTAAGCCTACAGCTTTGTAATCAATTGTAATGAGTGTTAATATATTAAAATTATCAAATAAAACAATTTTCATAATAATAATTTAATAATTCATTTAGTTTAATTGCATAATTCCAATATTTTCAAGAACTGTTTTTTTTTTGCGATAACAGGATTTTTAAGTGTTTCAAATTATTATTTTTTACTCACAAGTAATTTAGATTTGTAAAATTATATTTTGATAAAATGTTTTAAAATAATTTGATAAATGTTAAAATACTTTTTTAAAATATATATAGGCCTATTTTATTATAATTTCCACGTCTAAAAGTCACCCTTATAAAATTCCTGCATATAACCATTTGCATTTTGCATATGCAAAATATGTGTTTTCTAAGACTGTGGGAACCATGATGTTTAAATAAAAATGTTGTTCAGGTATAAATAAATTTGAGCCCTGGCTGAGAACCACTGATTTAGAGGATTCAAATACATTATAATTTCAGCACAAAGCAATGCAAAACTTAAACCAGCCTCAGATTTTGTTTGTTTGTTGGACTTGAAGGCATAGTTCACCTAAAAATGATGTAATCATTTACACACCATCAGAGACAAGTTGTTTGAAACCAGTATGAATTAATTTTTGTCTGCTGAACACAGACAAAAAAATATTTTGAAGAACGTGGATGACCAAACAGTCCATAGAAAAGGAGAAATAAAAATGGAAGTCGACGGGGTCCATGGTCGGGTCCGTGTAACTCTTCACAATTCAATTTTCAGACCATAAAATGCAAATGAAAAATGGAAACCAGACATTCATTTTTCTTGTTTTTCCAGTTAGGCTACATTATCAATGTATAGTTACTTTTTTCTCCTGTTTTTCAATTTTACTTGCGCTAAATTGTGACTTCAGAAACAAACATTTGGATAAATGAAATCTAAATGATTTTTTAATTTTCGTCTTGTAATTTGCGCCGTGGGCGGTACCATTAGCACGGGGGCGTGGCCGTTTAATATTATTTCATTGATGCAACTGCTTTATTTACACTGCATGCACGTTGAGGAGAAGTTTAAAAGGTGGAACTTGTTTATTTTTAATGATGAATACCATCCGGAAATGACAGTGTCAATAAAGTAAAATCAAAGTCATGTGAAATACTATTTCCTACATTGAATAAACTAAATACAAAAATAAAATAAAAAAACATGAAAAGACAAACAAAGCAGTGACAAACTAAAGTTAAACAAAAATGTGAAAATGTTTACATATAGATACACATTTAGCAGCTTTGTGATGATCACATGTAGGCTATACATAGTACCCACATGACGTCACGACATACGGGCATTTGCCGACCCGGCGCCATTGCTGCGTGCAAAACAGATTAGAAGAAACAATACGAGTTGAACGAAGTGAAATGAGTTTCGTGCTATATAGTGAAAATGTTCATCCCCTGCTGGGTCAATGGATGATAAAATCGTGCCGGAGGTTCAGATAAATCGGGAGTTTACACTATCACCCGTACATTGACTCCATGGATGTGAGAAGACTAAGCTTTTGTCCGAACAACGACGGAGATTATGGCTGGCGAGGATAAACAGGAAAGAAACTCACTCAAAACACGCAAGAATTTGTTTGACAAAAGCACAATGTTGTGTTTTAATGCGAGTGTAAACAAATATAAGTTAACACATTGCAGTTTGAAAAATGTCCTGTATGAACAAAATGACGAGGTATTAAAAACACAAAACAACCTTGTTTCCACTGTTTGATCTCACATTCTAGCATTGCGATCTCAGATTATGTCCCTATACCCGCGTATAATGTAGTTCCGCATTACATTAATTAAATTGCACGCGAGTTATTTATTTTTATATTCATGCACCAAACCATGACGCCCGCAAGTACATGCATATCACAGAAAGCACCGGTGACTGTTTTAAGGGGAACATGAATTAAGTTGTGCAGGCTATGGCTTTGTATTAGGCAGATTAGCATCATGCCTCTTCGCTATTATAAGTTACTTTTCCATTGATTGCATTTGAGCAAACGTCACCGAACCAACCCCACGTCAAGCTCATCGTACGCCTCCAGTGATTTCCAGACTCGGAATTGCTCACAATGTGAAAAACTCCTCACCAATACCAGATAATGGTAACTTGCACATGAAAATACTGTATCTGAGGCAAGGCTGCATAATCATTGCTCAGTGCTTCCTTCGTTACTGCATACGGATCCACACCATTTATGAATGAAATTTTCGCATTGTACCTCTCTCTGTCTTTTTTTAAATAGACTCTTTATAATATATTTCACTTTGTCTTTTCATGATTTGCATAATAATATAAACAGAAATAAATATAAATATAAAGGATAGGCTAACGCTAGATAACCCTCTTTATTCTATATCTAGATTTATGAAACATTGTTATTCTAGTGTAGCCTATAAAGACATCGTTGTATTGTTGTGTGAGATTTAAAAAAAAAACCCAGGACAGGTTAATCACTTTTGGGGGCTGGTGTCACGGAGTATAAAAATGTGAGTGGTTTGTTTGCGTCAGGTATGCGTCACAGTGGGTCCTGCTCATTGTAAACTCAAGGTGGTGAGTAATGGTAATAGTGTTGGGTTTGATTGCGATGTGTACGTTAGCATGTTTGTGGGTGGCAGGAGAGTTGAATACATCCTCTGGTTTTCTCTCTGGTGTGCACTGGCCCTTGCGATAGCTGCCAGGTAAGTTTCCATATTTTAAAGAGTTTTCTTGGTTAACGGGAGACTGAATTGCTTAATGTATGTTTTCAGTTTGTTTCCTAAGGGGCTGCATATTCTCATAAGGTGAGTGAAGATGTGTAGTTCGGTGCTGCAAATCTCCTGGGGTATGTATGATTTTAAGTTAATTTAGTTTGTTTTTAATTCGAAAGCCCTATAGAGTGCCAAAGTTACGACGTCACTCTGTAGGCCAAACGCGGAAGTGAGCTAGCATTTTAGCATTACGGTTCCCTCGCTCTATAAAGCTAAATCGCCTGAAATAAGGTCGGGTGAACAGAGCCTCTAAATATCTTCACGTTTTGATCTATGACATAGAACACACGGTTATAACCTGCTTGGGGTTTTTTAAACTTTATTGAGTCTGATTGTTCTTTTTAAAATCTTTATATAGGCTTAAAAGTGTATACATTTTGGATTAACTTGTAAAGATTATCTTGCTAGACAAAACGTGTACCCTTACAACCCTTTTGTACGAACAGCCTATTTTGAGTTCTGTCTAAACTGAGTTAATTTTGTTTCTGAGTAAAAGTGGTTGTTGCTTTGGTTTATGAATATGTACTTTTGTTTTACAAGTGTAAAATCTGTTGAATGCGAGTAGTTTGTGTTGTCTTTTTTATTGGATCACTGAACGGGAGGGGTTGGCTGTGGTTATAATTTATAAATCTTCCTCTTTGTTCAAGGGAAGGTCTTCAGAGCGACTGAAGAGAGCAAAATCATGTTCAGCCGTTACCTTTGACCTTCATCCAAACAGACAAACTTATTTACAATCCAGGACAAACAGGTGAGCTGTGAATGACCCTTGGTTGAAGCTATCATCTTCAAATGCATTATGCAATATATGTGAGTTTGTTGGTGTCTTTGCAGTTAATTTCAGAGTTGTCTCCATGGATCCCAAATTTGTGCCTTTTGATCAAATGGTAAGACCAGATGTTTCACCATTTTGAGTGTTCTGACCGTAAATTAAAAGCAAATTAAATGCAGGTTCTTTTAAGATGCAGAAATTTCAACTTCAATGACTCGCTTTTAAATGTTTATTATTCCGTGCTGTGTCTTGCAGTAGTCAATCTGCCGGTGGAGGTGAGTTTGCTTCAGTGTAAGACTTTGAATGGAGCCAATGCCGCTTTTTGCACTTTTCTTTCTTTGCAGATTTTCTCTGAGCTGTTAATTTGTTTTAATAGGACAAAGATAATAACCGGATTGGTCAGTGGACAAATGTTTCCTCAACGGAGCTGATATTGAACCCAGAGGCTCAGATGGGGATGTACACCCTAAAGGCTTTTATTGCTGACCGAGAAGTCTCCCAAGTTTTTGAGGTGAAAAAATACGGTAAGTTGTTCTGTATGTGCAGTTCAATGACAGATCTGAGGCCTTAACCTAAAGCGCTTTGTTTCTGGTTTAGTTTTGCCCAAGTCTGATGTGACTAAACACACCGCAGACCTACAGCGTTGCAGTTATGGGACTGAAAGTTGAGTCCTGTGGCAAGTGAATGATGCTTTATTTTCTTGTCTTGTGGTTGGTCAGTTCTTTATTTTGTTCTGATGTTTCCCAGTTTGTCCGTTCCAGTTGTCTGTCAGCGTCAATATGGCTCCAGCAGTGCAGATTCTGGTCTACAGCGTTCTTCCCGGTGAGAATTTAGTTGCTGCTAATGTGCCGTTTGACACTGATATGTGTTTCCAGAACCATGTACTGAATGATGTGGCTATTTTTCAATTTGGGAATGTTGGTGTGTGTGTTGGTCCTTGTTCCAGGTATCTCTGCAGTTTTCTCCAGCTGTTCCTGTGGAGGGAAATGTTCTGATGGTTCCTGCTCAAGCAGGATCTCTGTGTAGCCTCAGTGCTGTAGATTCATTCATTAAAAACCAACACATTATGACTTTAGTCTTCTTTTTAGGTCTTCTTTTTATGATCTTTTAATGTGACGGACGGACGGAAGTAAGATATGTTGTTTCGGAGGCCGGAGGACTGGAGGCCGGAGGACTGGAGGCCGGAGGACTGGAGGCCGGAGGTAAAAAAAAAATATATTTTTTTAAAAATTAAATAAAAACATCCATCCATCCATCCATCCATCCATCCAGTTTAAGGACCCATGGCGCCCGCCCTTGCTCCCCTTTCAGTGTGGCCTGGCGGCGGGCGCCATGGTCCCATGGCGCCCGCCCTTGCTCCCCTTTCAGTGTGGCCTCGGGCGGGCGCCATGGGTGCCCATGGCGCCCCGCCCTTGCTCCCCTTTCAGTGTGGCCTCGGGCGGGCGCCACTGGTCGCCCGAAATGGAAATCGGAGCTGTGCGTCTTGTGTCGGACTCGAGCCAGGGATGGCAGCTGGTGCCGAAAATCGATGATTCTAGCTCAAGCGTTCTAGGAGTTATGCGCAATTTGACTTTTCGATTTTCCCGTCCCCCCAGGGGCCATGTGGAGGAGTGGGAGGAGTTGGATCTGGATCCGACTCCTCCCATGTGGAGGAGTGGGAGGAGTGGGATCTGGATCCGAAACTCCTCCCTGTGGACTTCATGTTCTGCACACCACTTTACCATGGAAGCTTGTTTCTTTTTTCTTGAAAATGGAAAAAAAATGTAAGCCCTCCAGTCTGCTTCTGTTTTTGTGCAAAAAAAACAAAAGGGGTAACACTGTCTTTTTTTTGTGCAAAAAAAAAAAAGTTTCTCCACTTTTCTTGAAACTCTGGATTCTGATAGAGGGCCATAGGACTTAGACCTGAGTGCAAAAATGGAGGCTCTAGACCCTTCCAGAGCTGAGATACTGAGATCACACGTAGCATTTATGCCATTTTAAATATCTCAATATCTCAGCTCTGGAAGGGTCTGAGCCTCCATTTTGCACTCAGGTGTCAGTCACATGGCCCTCTATGCAGGATCCAGAGTATACGAGTAAGATTTGAGAAACTTTTTTTTTTTCGACACAAAAAAAACATAAGGGGTACCACTGTCGTTTTTTTTCTTTTTTGTGCAAAAAAAAAAAAAGTTTGTCCACTTTTCTTGAAACTCTGGATTCTGATAGAGGGCCATAGGACTTCAAGCCTGAGTGCAAAAATGGAGGTTTTAGACCCTTCCAGAGCCTGAGATATTGAGATCCCTTATGTAGCATTTATGCCATTATAAATATCTCAATATCTCAGCTCCGGAAGGGTCTAGAGCGAGCCTCCATTTTTGCACTCAGATGTAAGTCACATGGCCCTCTAGTTCCTTTTAAAAAAAAAAAAACTGAACATGAACTAGTTCATTATCATCTGTGTGAACTGAACTTCGAGCTAGTTCTTTTTAAGGATGAACTGGCACAACACTGCTTACAATTGCTATATATGTCAGAGGTCGCACACCTCTGGAGCAACTATGGGTTAAGTGTCTTAATAGGGACACATTGGTGTCTAGCAGTGGATTCGAACCCGGGTCTCTCATACCAAAGGCATGTGTCTTATCCACTGTGCCAGTATTTTATATGCTTTTTAAGCACTTAAAACTGCAGTTTTTTTCTTTTAAACATCAACATCTCATACATTCCCTACTCATGGGATAGAAGTGTCCATCATATGCGCACTTGATAGTCTCTGCAGAATTAGTAGGTCATCCGGGTACTTTTTGCCTACTCTTTTATGAGTACTGTGAATTCAGAGATACTTCTTCTGTCACTCTTTTTCACCTTCTATATAGCAGAGAAGCAGATGCAGACAAATTGCTTTTAGATGAAGCCATGGAGTTTTTTTTTTTTTTTCTTGCCAGTCACCAGTTCATTTTGGGCTTTGAGGGTTGATGTTATGTAAAGCTGCTTGAAACAATGTGCATACAAATTACAATGTATTGTTACATCATGCTCAAAACTGGATAAGGTAGCCCCAAACTCGGTAAAAAAAGTTTTATTCTAGTGAGAAAAAAAAAAGTCAAAAGGTCATGTTGTTTTGCCACACATTTAGCTGGACAAGAAAGTTCACTACTAAATATACTGTCAAACTTAGAACCAGAAACCTAAATTGATCAGTCCCACAAAAGCATAACAAATCCTACAGCATGTATCATCCTCAGTGATCTTTCATCTGGTCGTCCTCCCCCAGTCTGCGTGTCTCTCCCTTCAGGAAGTTGATGTTTTCTCTGGAGGCTTTCAGTCGCTCCTTCAGCTCTACGATCTCCAGGCTAGTCTTCTTCTTTGCCGCTTTTTCTCGTGTTCGTATTTCCAGCTCTGCAACTGCAACATGAAACACTGAATGTTTAGTTCACATGATTAGAACTGCGGACTCATTTTAATGTACAGTATGTTCAGGGTTTAATTATAGCCCATCCACTGAGCTGTTCAATAGGAGCTGCAAAGGTAAGTGAAGTCACACTCACACTCGGTCTCGTGTTTGTAAGCACCCAACGTCAGCTGTCTGGTGGTGTTCAGAAGTTGCTGCATCATGGCTGTCGGGTCTTGAAATATCTGCAAAAACACAGGTTTTAGGCTTTATGATTGTATTATTACTATAATGTCATGTTGTTGTGCTGTTCTGATCAAATTCACACCATCTCGTTGTAGAACTCGGACACGGCTGTCTTCTTTGGCATCGCGCTGGAGTCTGACTGGAACAGCTTCAGCAGATGATACAGGGTGACCTGAAGAAAAAACACCACAACATCAAACTTTTGCTTTTTATCTTCATTTAATACGAAGGTACAGTAATGCAGGGAGTCCAGTAGAAATGTTTAAATAAAAACTGTGTACATTTTGGTAACACTTAATTTTACATGTAGTTTCTATAGTCAATCATGCATAGATACATGCAACTAACTCCTTACTTAAATTATATTGTAAGTGTACATGTAATTACTACTACTTCAATACATATATTTCTGTATTCCAAATTTAATACATTCATTAA
>JAQIUQ010003132.1:0-20000 GCA_030378365.1 Hybognathus amarus
CAATCTACTTGGTTCAGTTACGTATTGCTCAGAGACCCTAACCTGTCGGTACAGGGTTGCATATCATTTTACTCATTCCAACAGGTTTATGATGCAGGAAATTCTCGCAAACATTTATTCACTATGGCATGTAGGTTTTATTAGTAAATGAATCAACACAGATTAATTGATCAGATCAGTTATTTGAAAACAAAATATCCAACACAATTTCACAAACAGCATGAGGGATTCAGAGCTGCATCTTCTCTCTCTCAAAACTTGCAAAATGGCTTCCCATCAGCACATCACATGCAAGCTAACTGAACGCTTTATTACGAGACTTTCTTTGAATCATCCCGAAATAACACAGTCTCACCCCAAGACGTCATACAACTGATGCTTTTGACCATACCAAAAAAAATGACAACCCCAACTTCCGTTTCACGGCGACTTTAAGCCACTGTACTACTAGTTTAACTACATTACATTTAACTAGTTAAGCTACTCTACTCAGTTTAACTACATTTCTCAGTAGTGTGGTGGTGAAGTCGCTGTTTTCTGAAATCAAACAGCTTTTCAGTAAGCTCTGTAAGCATTTTCCCAAGCATTTCTAAAGTTCAAGCTCAAATTGGAAATACAACTGGTAAGTATCACTTATCCGAATAAATGATGATGACTTCATGTTTTTTTTTATTATTATATATTATTCCATACATAGAAATGGAATTTACTGTAGCCTATAACGCATTAGTGGTTATAAACCACTCATTATCATTTTATTTTAGTTTTATGGTTTTATATAGTTATGTTAGTTTTTTATAGCTATGTTTTTTTTCAGTGTATTTTTATACACTGATGCAGCAACGGTGATGTTAGAAATCTTTTTCTCTGCCTTTTGAAATAACAGATTTTTGTGAGATAATTGTAGTTTAAAAGCCATCTATGTCTCCCCCAACATTTTTCAGAGATGATATTTTGCTTTTATTTGCCTACATTTTGCTTAATAATGGCATAACTCCAAAAGCTGGTATTATTTGGAAGAAAGCGTGTGTTTGTTGTTACAGGAAATATATAGATTACACTCTTGGACTATTGAGAACTATTCAGATTGATATGTAAGGGTTTTAGCAGCAAAAGCTTCACACAAATGGGAACCCAGTCAGTGACGGGCGAGTGGGCAGCGTCCCCTTTTATGAACGTTCTCATCAATGACCGCTTTCACGCTTATCAAGCCTCTTCATTCGCATGCAAATGGCTCATCTTGAACAAAAAGTTGGATGGACTTCCTAAAAGGATAAATGAGCCCCAAAGAAGAGGTTGGGTGTTTGAGTCAGACATGCAAGTGATGAGATAGCACTCTGCACCATCTCTGGGCCACAAACAGAGGGAGGGAGAAGTTTGCCTCCAGAAAAAAAGGAAAGAAAACGTCAAAAGGGATTTGTGCAGATCCCAAAAAAGCTCAAGAAGCATGAATGTAATCAGATCCTTGCTTGTTGTAGGACAGCTGTATTTCCATACAAATACATTTTGCTTTATTTTTCATTTCTCAGAGTTACCCTGCCGGGCTGTAGTTTGTCCTGCTTTTTCAGCAGCTCATCTTTTGGCTTGATCCTTTTCTAATGTAACAATAAGAAGAGCTTTAGGAGAATTTTACGTAGCTGGCTGTATATGTGAATGTAGAAAAAGCTCCAAAATTGAAAGAATGATATAAACAGATTGTGGCAGTTCTGAAACAGAACTAGCATTAAACCAATTCACTCAAGTATTGTATTTATTTTCTAACACATGCATTCCTCTAATTTGTGAAGCTAGGAGTCCCCTACAGGTCACTATGAAGACGTGTTTTGGACTTCTTTCTCTAAAAATTTGCAGTTGGAACTGATGATATACTGCTAAAACGTCAACAGTCAAGTCAAGTCACCTTTATTTAGCGATTTTTACAATACAGATTGTATCAAAGATTGCAACAGTGTGATTTGTGTGATGTGGTGTAATTGACCATGAATGCCACCCTGAGCATAAAAACCCATAAACAATAGAATCCACATAGAATCCGATAGAATCAATAAATTTCCCTCTCTAGGTCAAGTCATCAATTCGTGAAAATAATTCAGTATTCCATGTCCGTGTCCACTGATACTTCGGATTCATTGTTCAGTTTACCTGGCACTGCGTTGCTTGTCGGATGAGCCTTGTGAGGTAGTGTGCAAACTTGTTTAAATCCTTGTTTTGTTCTAGAATGAATCAGCATTTTTTTTGAAGAACTGCCTGAATGAATGGTCTACTAACTTACATATATAATAAAGACAGACCCTTGATGTTACCTACTGGTGTAACAATGTAACAATCATATCTCTACTACAAAGGCAACATACCATTTCTTAAATTATGTCGATATATTTTTTAGATGTTTTATAATTATTGTTTATTACAATATAGTCATTATACTGTACAGTACTATTATAAAAAGTTTGCAAAGGCAGCACTCTTATAAAGCCTTAAATAAAATATATAATGTTATAAACTGCTGGCAAACATTTAAAATATTTAATCGCGATTAATCACATTATTGTCATAGTTAACTTGCGATTAATCACACATTTTAATCTGTTCTAAATGTCTCTTGATTTCTTTTTTTGTCCCATAATTTTTTTTCTCAATTTAATGCTTTTATCAACATGGAAAAGTGGATCGCCTTGCTTTGTGCAAATGTTTTTTTTTTTTTTTTTTTTTTAAACAATGTTGGCATATACGGTGTTCAATTTCACACTAACATTCTCACTTGGAGCAAATAATCTCACACAATGCAACACTGTCCATCAATAAAAGGGTGAAAGAAATAGAAGGGGCGGAGAGTTCACATCAGGTGGTATTTCTGACTGGATGTGCTGCGATGATAATAGCTCAGTTCAAAACGACAAAACACACAGATCACTTTGGTCTTGTCAGTGGAATTTCGCAAATTTTAAAAGTAAAATTTCCATAAAATTAACCAACTATTTGGCCATCTCGCAAGCCTAAACAAGTGTGTTAGGCAGCATGCTTGTTGTTTTGTTTCCAGTCTAGCAAGATCTGCTTGCGCTTTGGTTGACGAAGCAACAAAACCTCCTCGCGAAAGGTCCTGTTGCAAAAGCATGTGAAAAAACAAAAACAAAAAAAATAAGTTTGCTAGGCTAACAAGACTGTTAATTGCGCGATAAAAATGGGTTTGCGTTAACGTTGTTAATAACGCGTTTAACTGACAGCCCCACATATATATATATATATATATATGTGTGTGTGTGTATATATATATATATATATATATATATATATATATATATATATATATATATATATATATGAAGAGTTCAGATGCAAAAGCCTCTAAATGTCATTTGAAATGTTCTTCTAAAATGACCATTTTTATCAAGCTTGTATATTTAAGTTCAGTAATTTCAGTTAAATGACAATTAATAGGTAATCTTCATTGCCATTTAAGTGAAATTACTGAACTTAAATATACAAGCTTGATAAAAATGATCATTTTAGAAGAAAATTTCAAATGGCACTTAGAGGCTTTTGCATCTGAACTCTTCATATATATATATATATATATATATATATATATATATATATATATATATATATATAACTTAACTTTGCCCTCAGTTAAAAGGAGTTGCCTGGCAACAAATAACATTTTTATGAGTCCAAAGACGGTCTTTTAGATATACACAAACATCAGAGCCAGCGGCAAATGCCAGAATGATTTGCAGAGATCAGGATATTCTTGGCAGGATACATTAGCGCTGGTTCCCCAGAGATCACCCGGACCTCTTAACTTCACTCTGACCAAATTGACCGCTCTGACCACTCTGACCAAATTTTCAAATATGTGCTTTCTTTATAAATAAATTGCAGATTTGAGGTTTAAACAATTACACTTTCACATGAAAAAGTCTTAAAACTACATTCTGTGACATAAGTAACAACAGTAGTATTTCAACAGTAGTATTTCATGATTTTTTTTGGAAGGTTTTCTCTTCCACCATTGGGTAATTACTGTGCAATATTAGAGGGTATTCTGTTCAGTGTTTTTGCAGAAAACAGGATATGTGATATACTGTCATAATCTGTCAGTTTTGGTTTAAATTTGGACGGTTAGTTTACCTTCCTTGTTTTCATGTTCAATTTGTCTTCCTGTGGTAATTGTCATAGAAACTAATAATGTTGTGCACCTGGTTCTTGTTAGGTTTATCATTATCATTGGTATATAAGCCCTCAATTTGGTCATTTGTTGTTCTGTGTTGTTTTTACCAATTGAAGTAAAATTGTTGGATTACTGTCTGTTGGATTGCCTTAGTTTAGTAAGTGTGTAAACTGCTAAGAGATCCGTATTCTCATCTCCTCATCCATCCTCTTGTAAACACTGTGACAGAACACTGAAGCAAACAGTAAGGAATAAGGATCACAAAGAATCAATTTACCTCTACCCAGAGGACTGGATTAAGGAGTTAATCCAGGAGCCACGTCCTCTGAAAGATTAAGTGGAGGACTTTTTTTATATATATATACACACTACATAAAGTCAAGTCACCTTTATTTATATAGCGCTTTTTACAATACAGATTGTATCAAAGCAGCTTCACAGTGATAACATGAAAATAATACAACACAGATCAATAATATTCTTGAATATTAAATGTCCCCAATTAAGCAAGCCAAAAGCCAAGGCAACAGTGGCAAGAAATCAAAACTTCATCAGGTGACTGAATGGAGAAAAAAAAACCTTGGGAGAACCCAGGCTCAGTCGGGGGCCAACGAAGGACTGGGAGGGCTGAGGAGGACTGGCCAACGAAGGAACAGTGTGATTCGGGTAGCATTACATTGGATCGAAACATTAAGAGTATTTGTCAATTTTCATCTGTTTGGAAGTTCACGCCGGTATGAAAACGAGTTGTTGAGGATCAGTGCCGATGGCTGTCGTGTTGATGAGGCCGGCACTTAAGGATGAGTCAGGATGGGTCCAGGCGCAGGTCCACTATAGAGGATCCCTCGGGATAAAGAATGACAGATAAATGTAAAATGCTGTAACATAAAGTATGCATGAATTACTCGTAGCAGATCTACACAGGAGCAGGGGGAGATGTATGGTTTCTAAAAGCACGCTGCACTGCTACAGCAATGCTAATCACATTTTTGAATGCTGAGCACACAAGCTCATTGGCTACTTATACAGCAGGAACCAATCAGCTGTGGCCTTTAGAGAATGGTTTGATTGCAAGCTAATTGATTTAAGGACATGTTAACCTGTCCAATATAGAGTTTATGACATAACTTTGTATTAACACAGACTGCAGAAGATACAGCATATTAGGTTGCTGTCACTTTAAGAGCTAATACACAGATCTTAAAAGCAGAATACACAGAATAATATACTTATAATGCACATCTGAGGCTGTTCAGTTCACTATATTACTAGTTCACTATTTCTTTACCCAATATTATTATAATACAAAAGTCTCCAATAGAGAGAGGCACAATTTACACAGAATGATGCGCTATAGAAGCAAGATGATGTAGTCACAGCCCGTAACGTCTCGCATTGTTCAGAACACAAAATGTGATTATAGGTGCATAGTGTATTATATCTATGCAACATTTTTTGAGCAATCAATCAATCAATGACTTTAGAAAACTTGGAATATAGTGCATGAAAACTGTATGATTTATTTATTTATTTTATTTATTTATTTATTTATTTATTTGCCTTTTGTAGAGCTTACACTAACAATTATGAGTACACACAGTACTGGATTTGTATCATTCATGGCTGACTAATACTCAGTCCGGAGAAAAAAATACCGATTGTGAATATTGGATCGATACATTTCTAGTTCAGGATTTATGCTGACATAAGTCAACCCTGCTTTCTGTAATATCCCCCAACTTCCAATTTTCAATATCTTGAGTGGTTTATTGCTTTAATAAATCAATAGCTACAAAAAAATCAGTTAAAAGGCACCAGTGTTTATTTTTAAGAATAGAAAATAAGAACTTTAAGAAAAGTTCATTAGTCTCACTGAAGGATGTTTACAATTGCTGAGAAACGTAATGCTTTAATATAAAATGTGCAGTCACAGGTTAATGTTTATCTGCATTTTACAACAACTTTGAATGCTGTTTATCCAGTCAGAACTATTTGCTTTATAATAGAGATAAGGAAATAATTAGCTTTTTCCATGTGTTCATGCCAAACTATGATAGGATATGTATCATGGCAACAATCAAAGTCT
This sequence comes from Hybognathus amarus, assembly GCA_030378365.1. NCBI lineage: Eukaryota > Metazoa > Chordata > Actinopteri > Cypriniformes > Leuciscidae > Hybognathus > Hybognathus amarus. Next base: position 6,258 of record JAQIUQ010003132.1, read on the forward strand.
CGGAATCATTACAAATACAGCTGTAGTCTATGATAATAAGATGTAAATTCATATATATATATATATATATATATATATATATATATATATATATAGAGATATTTAATGCCAATACATGATTCATATTCATGAATTTATCAATTCATGATTCATATTTGCTCACCGAGTCAGAACACTATTTAATATTGCAGCCGAAACATTTCATTGGCACTTAATAGAGTTCCTAATTCATGTTGATGTGTGCGGGTGTTATAACCCGCTTGACAGTGTTTTTTTTTTGAAAAAGGAAGACAAATGCATTGCTTTAAATCAGACACAGACAGCAGAAATGCTTCCTGCTTCCTGCAGTATGCCTTTTCATCTTTTTTTTTTTTTTTCAATTGCATATTCTTTGGCTTTGCATGCCAGGCGCATCATACAGGCTGGAGATAGAGGTCTGATGCCGCTGTCAGTACCGGGAGAAAAGGCACTGAAGCACCTTGACAACATGCTCATAAGAGCAACACAATTCAACTCTGTTTTTAGCAGGTGCTTTGTCATATCAGCTAGACGTGGGCTAATGGTGAACATGCAGATAAGCGAGCTTCCTCCTAACAGCGACATTAGCAGGCCTGACTGTGAACATGTCAAGCCTGACTTCTGCAGGACAGCATATTTAGTTCCATCATCCATGAAGATCTACTAATCACACTGTTTAAACACCATGCATGCTCATCCTGCTGTTGATTTAACTGTAGGGGCGTTGCCTTCTTAGCAACAATCTTTGGTGAACAACATTTGTCTCTGCAAAAGCAGAATTGCTGAAATAGGGGAGAGCGGGGCACAACCTAACGCATTTTGGTTTTGGCTCAATTAATTAAAAAATATAATTAGGTTAGATTAATACTTTTTTTACACAAGCAACATACACGTCTCTGCTACAAATGACCACTTAAAATTTTTTCTAGGACCTACCATTTTCGTACAGTTGCACTGAAAGTGACAGAAGTGCAAATGTTACAATTTACCTCATATGCGGGGTTAATTGTAACTGACAGAGGGGTTAGTTGTAACACTTGTGTTACACATAATTCAGTACTATTTTATTTGTATAGTTTGATATTGTTTGTGCATCTGTATAGACAGATATACATACATACATCCCTCATCCAATCATCCTTCTATTATGGATCAATATCATGGATAGAGACAGAAAAGGGCTGCATAGTTTTGCAATACATAATTATAAATAAAATTATAAATATTGTAATTGCAATTAAATTAGATTTGTGTGTGGCCGCTGCATGTACAATTATTATTAATAATAATAATAACAGTAATAATAATACAAATGAGCTTAAAATAAAAATGTAAAGGGTTTATTGCAGTAATAACGGGCTATATTTTTAATAAACAAGTTATCATTCGTAGTACACTAAATTTTAAACATTTTAAATTCCAACATTGCTTGTGAAAGTCTAACAAAGTTAAATGTATACTTAAACCTGAAAAGTTGTGTGGCTCCGTTTTCATTTGATTATCATTGTACACTTGGCGGCTTGTTTGTAACACTCTGTTAGAACTAACCCCGCTGTGTATTACATATTTTAATCCTAGTTAACAGTCACTAGGAATTGCTGACATGTTTCAAAATGGTGCTATGTTTGAGCCAACAAGACAGTGATTAAGGCAATATAAAGTTAGATTTGGAAACGTATACACACAACTCAGAGAACGGAAAAAACCTATGATGAAAAAAATGACTTTCATGGTGTCAAAACACTCTTTGACTAGTATCTTCAGAGAATATAATCAAAACTTTCCGCAAATTCACGGGAGACCATCTTCTGGCAGCAAGAGAAAAATAGCGGAAAGACAGCCTGCTTGATCCTGACGAACTATATAAATGGTCCGTGTTACATTTAACCCCGCGTTAGGTTGTGCCCCGCGCTCCCCATACAATGGAGCATAGTTCACATTGTAAAATATACACTCACCTAAAGGATTATTAGGAACACCTGTTTAATATCTCATTAATGCAATTATAATCATATATATATATATATATATATATATATATATATATATATATATATATATATATATATATATAAAATCATAATCATAATAATCAACCAATCACATGGCAGTTGCTTCAATGCATTTCAGGGTGGGGTCCTGGTCAAGAAAATCTCCTGGACTCCAAACTGATTATCAGAATGGGAAAGAAAGGTGATTTAAGCAATTTGAGCGTGGCGTGGTTGATGGTGCCAGATGAGTTTTTCACAATCTGCTCAGTTACTGGGATTTTCACGCACAGCCATTTCTAGAGTTTATAAAGATTGGTGTGAAAAGTGAAAAACATCCAGTATGCGCCAGTCCTGTGGGTGCAAATGCCTTGTTGATGCTAGAGGTCAGGAGAATGGGCCGACTGTTTCAAGCTGATAGAAGAACAACTTTGACTGAAATAACCACTCGTTACTACAGAGGTATGCAGCAAAGCATTTGTGAAGCCACAACACGCACAACCTTGAGGCGCATGAGCTACAACTGCAGAAGACTCCACCGGGTACTACTACAAAAAGGAAAAAGAGGCTTCAATTTGCAAGAGCTCACCAAAATTGGACAGTTAAAGACTGGAAAAACGTTGCCTGGTCTGATGAGTCTCGATTTGTGTTGAGACATTCAGATGGAAGAGTCAGAATTTGGCGTAGACAGAATGAGAACATGGATCCATCATGCCTTGTTACCACTATGCAGGCTGGTGGTGGTGGTGGTGTAATGGTTTGGGGGATGTTTTTTTGGCACACTTTAGGCCCCTTAGTGCCAATTGGGAGTCATTTAAATGCCACAGCCTACCTAAGCATTGTTTTTTAATGTCCATGCCTTTGTGGCCACCATATACCCATCCTCTGATGGCTACTTCCAGCAGGATAATGCACCATGTCACAAAGCTTGAATCATTTCAAATTGGTTTCTTGAACATGACAATGAGTTCACTGTACTAAAATGGCCCCCACTGATGTGCATCCCACAAATCTCCATCAACTGCAAGATGCTATCAATATGGGCCAACATTTCTAAAGAATGCTTTCACCACCTTGTTGAATCAATGCCACGTAGAATTACGGCAGTTCTGAAGGCGAAAGAGGGTCAAACACAGTATTAGTATAGTGTTCCTAATAATCCTTTAGGTGAGTGTAGGCTGCAGACCAAAAAAAAAAAAACCTGAGCTGCTTGCCTGAGAAATAAGAAGTGAAGCTTATAACACATGCTGAAAAGACCTGCATCGACAGCACAAATTTGACAATAATGAAAAATTATGATATTCAATATTATAGGTTGATAAAGCCTATTTATAAAGCCTATTTCCAGTTTTATATAATCTAGTGAATTAAATGCGTCAGTAAGTGACTATACACTTAATTGTTTTTCATATTTTATTTTAAATAATTGTATTAATAACTCACCTGATTTCATAATAAGAAAAAAAATCCATTATTTTTTATTATTATTATTATTTAAATTCTAATGTTATAAACCACCTGGCTCACCAGCTTATCAGTCAGCTCATTGCAGGCAACTTAATAAGCAACAATATTATTTATTTGATTGTCCTGACACTATTGGACTACAATAAAATGTAGCTAAATTTGTGCATTACCGCCATCTGTTATATCACACATCTTGCAGCTGTACAGTTCACAGAGAAGAAATGATAATTATGTTAAAGCTACAGTCCATAACTTTTGACACTTTAGCAGTTAATAAACAGAACTGCATGCGTCTTGCAGAAGAACATTGTAGCCAGAACTACTACTCTGTTTATGTCTATGACGAGCCACACAGGTACTGGCTACTCCGCAGTGGTATACGACCCATACCAGTCTAAAACCAGTCTAAAGGTCTAAAACAGTCAGAATATAACTACTTATTTTGTACCATAGTGATTCAGAATAAGACAAAAACAAAGTTTGGAAAATGTATTCATGATGCTGCTATAAATATAATTTTTTTACAATTTTGAACACGAAAAAGTTACAGACTGCAGCTTTAAGGACAAATGAACAGAAAACATATCCCTGAACCACATTTGTGTGCCTAAGATTTTTAAAATGAAAACGAAAAGAGGCACAGTGGTGTTTTGAACATATTTTTATTTTGTTGTTGCCTAAAATATACATCAAGAGATAACCAGAGTAGCCAGAGCGAGCTGAGTGGCTAGTGTCAAGAAAGCTGCTGTTCTTGGCAAGACCAAACTACCAATAATGCAAACATTCTAATATTGGACAATACACATGTCTGACATTTGCTGGTCAAAAAAACGTTGTTACTCCAATACGACTTATTAGCGGCAGCGCCATCTTTGATTTTTAGTGAGAATGAAAGCGAGGCTGTGAGGGATAGACATACATCTCTTCAATGGGCTGTACTGTTATTTTAGGTGTTTTCAGATTGTTCTGCACATGAAACACTGGAAAAAAATATATTTCCAAGAAATTTCAGTTGACAAAAAATTCCCGATCTGTAAGCTGTGGAAAATTGTAAGTAATCTAGGAGCTTTATTCAGCTTTTTACTGCAGATGCCATTTGTAAACACGGCAAGTCTATCCCTCACAGCCTCACTTTCATACCTGCCATGGCGCTGCTCTTAATAAGGTCTATTGTGCTTGATTTTGATACATGCAAGTATCTGATCATATACTGTGTAAAAAAGTTTTTCCTAAAAAGTTTTGTACATACAAGGTTTCCGCCCAACAGTGACGGTATGCAGGTAAACATGAATGTGCTGATAGTCTTTAATAGCGTTATTGTACTGTAATTACATGTACCCACCCCTAAACATGATGCTGAACAAAACAAAATTGTGATTGGTCACTTCACATGTCAATCAGAGGCCTCTTCCTGACTAAATGGGGTCGCACACCAGACGAGAAGCGCAGTGCCGCGTCGTGCAGCGCCATGTCTTTAAAATTCGAACACATAATTCTCTATGAGTGTACACACACCGCGGCGCCATTCGGCGTCTGTCCGCGGTGCCCAGATATGGCTCAGGACCTTGTTAAAAACCCTGCTCCGCCGGGTTTTTATATTAAATTTATTTGTCTCAAATCGTCGTTAATGTACATGGTTTCACCATGTGCTGTTTTCACTCGGGTTAGCTAGCTATTTTGTGACATAGTTGCCTAGACAACGGATAACGTTACAACAAAATAACAGACTTAACATGATAGTCACTTTTGCCTGATTAATGCCCGGTGTGCGATACCTGGAGTTGTCCTAGATGTGGCGTGGCGCTTCTCGTCGTGTGCGACAACCTTTGATGGGCGGTATCGCACACCAGGCACGCACATTCTAATCGCGCTATGCAAAGGTCTGGCTATGCAAGACTCAGGTTGCATCAAACTTAGTCTGTCTATGGTCTGTTCATTCTGCAAATCCATAAATGGAAATATTCCAGTTCTTTCATTGTCATTTCAAAAAGCTTAATTGACTGTCTAATTACAATCTAATTGAACTTTGCTAAAGCTGTTTTACAGACCATGAATATCTTATCTTTCTGAGAGCTGCACACACAGTCTAACACAAAAGAGTAGCTTCTCACCTCTGCTGTGCAGAGTGACTCAGCAGCCTGATTATGCTGCATTGTTTCACACAGAGGAAATGACAAAAACAGTTGCTCTGTCCCGATGACCTGAGTGTCCAGGGTTCATCCCCAACTGGGGCAGCCTTTCTGCAGTCCTCAGTTGCAGTACTTAATCTTATGCACTTTTGCATAAATCAAGTCCCTGTTTTACCGCTTGGAGAAAATTCATTTAAATGTAAAAGGTTAGCTGTGGTCCATGTCCTGTCAATTTAGGGATTGTATAAGATTAAAGCAATAAGCCACATGAGGCAAAGTGTAATTTTAAAGTAATTTATCTTAAGCATGAGCTCTTACAGTGATTTAACTACATTAATCTTAAAATTTGAATAAATTATTTAATCACTAATTTATATAGTTCATTAGTCCAACTACTGGCTGTTTCATGTTTTCAAGCAATGTACAGGGCTCCAAAATAACATTTGAGAGCCGAGGCACCTTTGTCGCCAAGTTCTAAAGATGGTGGGGGGTAGTGGAGGGGATTAGCAATATTGCATGTTTTGTCTATTGGATAGGCACTTTTAACAGTAATGTGAGTTGACAGTAGCATTAGCTTGAGCTGGGATGTAGATGTATTTTTTTTTTCATTAACAAAAAAGTCTAACAATTAGCAACCTAACTTTTATAGGGTAAATTGTAAACATACAGACTGATTTAGGACTCTTATTACAATCGGTATTACACATACCTTTGTAGGTCAAGATAACCACAGGTAAAATCATGCATGACACCCCATTTCCTTGATAAAAAAGTATGGTTTCTATGGAATTTTTATGATAAGACAGTAGCCTAAAGACATTTAGTATAAATACAAATTCACAAAAAAAAACTGCTTACTAACATGAAGTACCATAATTATATTGCATTACTCCAATACATGTCTACATTAATAATAATAAAAAAAACTCCTCATTTCTGCCACAATACCATGGCTTTAGTAAATCCATTGTAAATGTTGGTGATTTGTGGATTGAAAAGCCTTAACTGGATTTTTGTGACACAACGTTTCTCCTGTTTTCCTAGTTGAAATCACAGAAACATTTGTGGTTTGTGGTTCACTGTGAAGCTGCTTTGATACAATCTGTATTGTAAAATGCGCTATATAAATAAAGGTGAGTTGACTTGACTTGTGTCGGAAAACTGTGCCAAACTCGTAACTCTCACAGTGTTGTTAAGTGATCACGTGATCAAGACCGGTCAGCGAGTAAATAGGTGTATTCACACCATCTTGTACTTATCGAACGAGATTTAAACTTTTAAAAAGCGTTCACATATGTTTTCTTGATATAGAGGATAAAAAGTGGTCTGTGTGGCGCGGTTCGCACGAGAAGCTGTTTCATTCCACTTTTGGCAAGTTTGTGATGTTTTCATATGCAACAGAAAAGGCAGTGTTTATCACAGTCAAATGCATCACTTCAAATGATCAAATGATAGTGGCACCAGTGTGACCTCTAACAAACCAGCACCAGTCACAGTCTAGAGCCCTGAGGGTAGCAACTTGCTGCATTAAAGGGTTAGTACAAACGAAAATTAAAATGAGATGAGGGGGTAAATTCTGATTAGCTAACATATGCACGCAGATTTCCCAAAAGAACAAATCCATACAACTTGTGCTATATTTAAAAGTCCTCTGAAAGCATTTGCTTTATTAAACAGACTGAAATTGAAGTAAATATTAATATTTTTGAAACTGCAAATAGCCCGCCTTGTTGGCATATGTAATTTACACTAACTCCACTCACCAATTTTCAGATTGAGACTGGACAAAATTACAATAGAAATCCATTTTACATTTATTGATTTAGCTGACAGTTTTATCCAAAGCGACTTACAATTGCTATATATGTCAGAGGTCGCATGCCTCTGGAGCAAATAGGGGTAAGTGTCTTGCTCAGGGACACATTGGTGTCTCACAGTGGATTTGAACCCAGGTCTCTCACACCAAAGGCATGTGTCTTATCCACTGCGCCATCACCACCCCGCATCCAGCATGTATAAATATAAATCCAGCTGATAAAAAGATCAGTAGTGTGGATAAGATGGATGGCGTTAGCTTTTGACGTGACCAACTCAAATTCGAATCCGCCTTTTCCGAATTCATTCTTCTCCCTTTTCCCATAGCATATGAGATCAGAGAGGAGTTTATTTGGTAGCACTTTACTTGAAAGGGTGTGCATAAGACTAAAGGGGGTCAGGGGGGCGCGCAGCGCCACGTCTTTAAAATTTGAACACATTATTCTCTATGAGTGTACACACCGGCGGCGCCATTCGGTGTCTGTCCGCGGCCCAGCGACGGCTCAGGACCGTGTTCAAAATCCTGCTGCGCCACAGAGCGCTATTTACATCGTTTTATATCAAATTTTAATTATTTTTGTCTCAAATCGCTGCTGATGGATCCTGACTTCGCCCCATGCTGCAATATACATTTAGTTTTGCATTCATTTACAGAAATTAGCTGCTTGAATGACAATTGCTGATGTTATTGGATTTTTCAGGTGAGATTCTCAATTAATTCAGTTAACGGATGCTCTGAGGTAAAGTTTTCAGACTGCAGACTCAGCAATGATTGTATTTAATTGTACAGTACAATAATAACATAGAACAGACATTATCTTAATTTCCTGTCATTAAACATTACAATATTGCTGGCCATAGACTGATGAGAAAGTGCGCGTCCGATGTGCGATACCTCGAGTTGTCCTAGACGCGACGCGGCGCTGTGCTTCTCGTCCAGTGTGCGACCCCCTTAACATGACACCTTCATAATCATGATATATGTAATAATTATGACGGAAGTTTTATGCATGTTTTTGACAACTGTCATTGAGTGTCTTTCGCTCAATTATGATTTTTTTAATGCAAATATTACATAGTTTGAGATGTCATAGTTTTGACACCTTGACATAAACCAGTACACCATCACCTGTCAGTGTCTTTGTCATGACAACTTGACATTACTAAGACTACACAACCTGTCATATACATGACATAGCAGATTAATTATCAAACCACCTAGCTTTATTGGATAACATTATATTACCAACAGACAACTGTCTGGTGGTTGGTTTTGACATTGGCTGTCATGAAGCCATTATAACTTTTTAATGACAAATTCAATGTGTACCACTGTAGTTGAGGTCACGAAAAATATTCATGACACAGTTATAATGGACTCATGACACAACCACATGACAGTTTAACTTAATTTTATGTCAAGTTATCATGACAAAGACACTGACAGGTTATGATGTATTGGTTTATGTCAAGATGTAAAAAAAGACATTTTAACAATGTTATATATTTGCATTCAAAATGTCATTATTGAGCGAAAGACACTTAATGACAGTTGTCATAAACATGCATAAACCCTACTTCATATTCAAGACATATTCATGGTTTTGAAGGTGGCATGTGAATCTTGTCATGTTTAGTGCTGTAAACTCAAGGACGCAAGTACAGAGGACAAATAGAAGAACCCGGATGTGTTTTTGATATAGAAGATGCATCGAATGCAGACTTGTGAGAATCGAACCTTTAGAAATCCCAGAAGATGCTCTGGGTGATGACAACGTATTTGAAGCCTGTAAGCTTTAAACTTCTCACTTAAGAGACTTTTCCCACTGCAAGCTTGCAATTATGTTACGGCTCATGTAAGATTGACTGATTGATTGATTGATTGATTGAATTTTAGTCAGAAAGGTAGTTATAATAACTACCAGTTGGCAGACCGGAGTAGACAGGATCAGAAGTAAATATCTGTGATCAGTAGTAAATACTACTCCATCTGAAAGCCAGAGGGCGCTCTCATACAGAATCTCCAAATATACTCTGCAGAAGTACGATAAAGCACGTCATTCCAGAAAATCCCTATGAGCATAGCTGAATGACAGAAGATTGAAATGCTTTGATTGATTAAACACAACTAATAAACATGCACACAACTTCAACAATATAATAATAATAATAATAATAATTAATTATATTTATATAGCATTTTTCTCTGCACTCAAAGTGCTTTACATAGAAGGGGGAATCTCCTCAACCACCACCAATATATGATTCATCTGAGTTTTTCAAGCCATATCTGGTATTTTCATGATAATAAAGTATTTTTGTATTTCAATGCTAATCGACATAGCCTTCATCACTATATATGGCCTAATATTTTGTGTGCCTTATTCTGTGTAAGAAGCCACATCATCTCACAGAAGGATGATTTCAAACACTCAACTGAAGTTATGAAGTGAGTTTGGAGTAAAAAAACTGGCCTTTCGGGAAGAAGTCTAGTCGCTTAATTGGGAGGGCCCATGCAACCACGGCCAATGAAGGAGGCGCAGCATGATTTGAGCCAATAAACCAGGCCCGAGCTGCCTTCGACAGGAGCCAAGCAGCGGACTGACGAGTTTGTCAGATAGACAAAACAGGGTTGCGAGTGATTCCAACTGCCCAACCGGGAGGGCCAACCCAGCATCCAACAGGGTTTTGCAGCACACAACATCAGATGGGTAAGTCCTGCTGCACGAGCAGGACCATAAACTATTCAATCACCTGACGGGGTGGGCCCGCACAGGATCCGACGGGAGCCTGCAGCTCACAGTATCAGACTGGAGAATTCCGTCAGCAGCCGGGACGGGGTTACGTGACTTGTTACGTGTCATCCTGACCGACAGGCCCCGCACTTTATCTGATAGGAGCATGCAGCTCATGTCACCAGACAGGCAGAGCCCCATTGGCCAGACGAAAAATGGGGGCGCAAGTGATTTAACTGCATGACCCTGAAGGATCGTGTGGCATCCGTCTCAAGCCTGCAGCTCACAGCATCGGACTGGCGAGCCCTATCGGTCAGTCGAAACAGTGTGCAAGTGAATTAACCGCCCGGCCGGGAAGGCTCACACATTATACAATGAGAGCCTGGAGCTCATAGCATCAGACAGGAAAGCTCTGTCAACGGCTGGGCTGGTGTATGAAACTCCAATCTCCTGACCGACAGATCCCACGCAGCGTCTGATGGGAGCCTGCTGCTCACAGCATCAGACTGGCGAGCCCTCTCAGCCTTTTGATACAGGGCACAAGTGTTTTTACTGCCCGACTGGGAAGGCTCGCACAGCATTCAACAGGAGCCTTCAGCTCACAGAATCGGTGAGCTGAAGGGAGTCTGCTCTGATGGGAGCTTGTAGCCAATTGAAACGGGCGCAAGTAACAAGGTCTCAAGCCCGAACACAAGGATTCAAGTCTGTGTGTAAAATACAGCTCTCTGTGTGCATGCTTGTATATACTGTATGCGAACAGAAAACAGTGTGTGAGTCCCAAATTGAGGTTTCTTTTGTGTCATCTTATACTTAAAGGTATTGAAGGTCAGAATTTTATAAAAACTTTTTACCAAATTTGTTTAAACTTTCTATATATATCAATGCATAATTAAAATAAGTACTCTGAAAAAAAAGAATATAAAAATCGAGTGACTCTAGACCGTTTAATCTGCACTAAACGCAGCTCATTATTTCGAACCGGGACGAAACAATGGATTGGCTTAGGCGACTGTCACTCTCTCGCAACCATGGCAACCACCCGTTTGCCACACAGGACCTGCCCACTTGCGCGTATCCAGATCGTACCTGTTCGCGTGCTTGTTTGAGCTTGAAGATGCAAAACCCGACGCAGGTCCTCTTGTCTGAAAAGTGCTCCTTGCCCTGCACTTCGACTACCCCGTCCCGGCCTCTACTTCCTCGGACCCTAATAGCAAAATCCTCTGCTTTGTCCTCGACCACGGATCTGTCCTCGAGCTGACGATGCGGTACTTGCTGTCTTATACTGTCTATGGGTAACTTACTTGTCTCGGGTGTGTAGTCCTCATCAGAATCAACAATGCTTTCATCAAGCAAACAATTACATGCAGAACACCATATATATGTAATGAATCTTACATGAAATTCCTCTTCATCACAGTGTAAATGATGGCAATGGAAAAAACGTGCATCATGCAACCTGTTTTTAGCTTTGCCTTATAGATAACTAACTAGCTCGTTAGCGAATCAATATTGTAAGCTTTACCAATATCAATATGCTAGCTTGATAGAGAGTAATAAAATCCAACTTATTTGTTTATCTTCATAATGATAGTTAGATTTTTTATTTACATGTGTTTCTGACATGATGTCACTACATGCACTTCTTCCTCCCCTCTCCGCTCGTCTCAGGTAAATATGCGTCTTCAGCTCAGCTGTCGGAGTTGCGCGTTCATGTGTTTTGGGGGCGTGGCTTTGGAAGGAGCCAAGAAGGGAGGGGTGAAGTGAATGGAAATAATGAGCTGTCTTTAAAACAGTCGTGAGAGGTCTACAGACACTCGATTTTTATACTTTCTTTTTCAGAGTACTTAGATTTTAATTATGCATTGATATATACAGAAAGTTTAAAGAAATTTTGAAAAAAAGTTTTTTTTTTCAATTCTGACCTACACAACCTTTAAATGGTTTAAAATGGCTTGAATGTTTAAATTGACAGGACATACAAACACATGCAGATTGCACTCTATGATGGTAAAACTCAGTTAAGCTTTGCAACTGATCCGCAAATCAGGTTTTCCAAAACGTGGGGCCTGGTCCGCACAGATCACGGATTAACTCTGATCCATTGCGCCCCTACTGTATAATAGCATTAAACACTATTTGCACTTAGTTTAAAATAAATCATTTGTTCTGCTATTTACACTTGTGCGAATAACATCTATCTCTATCTGCACTTAGTTCAAATATCCACTGCCATTATTTAATGTTACTAAGACTCCTGGTTATCGAGCTTGATTTTTAACTCAGATTGAATATACCAGTGGACTCAAATACTTTTGTTTTATTCATTTTGATTGCATGTGACAGGTGAATTGTGCAAGATATTTTAGGCTTGTTGATTACTTCTGTCGAGCCTCAGAGAGCGCAAAACAGATTATATCCATAACATCCCCCATATGCAACATCTGTAACCAAGTTAAAGCTCGGCAACTACAGTATGCATTGTTATCATTGAGTTGTGCTGGTCATAACTTTTTAACATGCTAATTAGATCTTCTGTAATTTCTTTTGAGACAAAGCAAAACCAAATGGCACATTACACTGCTTAGGACCACCCTATGGTACATCAGTAAGTGTGAACCACAAGGGAACACACTGCGAGAAGAGGTAAAACAGGTCAATGGGGAGATCTAGAATCTGTTGCATAAATCTCAGCCAGTCGTTTATAACACCTGGGCCACATTACAAAACAGTGACATTAGCAAGAATGAAACATGGCATCTGTTGCTCTGCCAATGGCTGTGGGATTGTCCACTTCAGAGATTTACAATCCAGATCACTTCTCACTCAGCTGCAGTCGGAATCCCCCACCCAAAAGACTTTCTGTTCATGGAGCAATGGCACAATCATAAATATCTCTTTGAGCCGTTTGATGTCTGTTGTGAATTTGCCTCTGCTTCTTTGTGGCCAGGCACAAAACATTGATAAGGAATAGAGTTTCTTTCTCAGCTTGAAAATGAATGCCCATTATGCTTATTCCTAGTGTTATGCATGAATTGTCTTGTCGATAAATCCCAGCACAAGCTGAGAAAAATAGCAGCGTGTGAACTGTGAGATAGTTCAATGCACCCTAAACAGTATTTATACCCCAGCGTTTACAAGCTACCTGCGAAAGGCAGGAAGATGCTGGTCGTATCGATTACACTAAAATGTTACATTGATCGGTATCGTTCCCATTGGAAGACATTACTGTATATGTGTACTTGGTGGGCACCTTTCCAATACTGTGCAGGATGTCTCTTTGACCCCAGAACAGCCTGAATTCTTTGCAGTGTGGATTCAGCAAGGATCTAGAGTCATTCCTTAGAGATTCCATGTTGACATGACTGCATCTCACAGTTTCTGCAGATTTGTTGGTTGCACGTACAAGCTGCAAATCTGCTGTTCCGCATTCTTAAGGTGCTCTAATGGATTGAAATCTGCCAACTGAAGGGCGGTGAAGTACAATGAACACAATAGATCTGTTTCTAAACCTTGTCTACTGCCTATACGTAGCTAAGACATCATCCTAACTGTCATAGCACAACCTAAGTAACTGATTTTGAAATGATGGAA